>SNQJ01S0006596.1:244370-257691 GCA_010110895.2 Picea sitchensis | reverse complement strand
TGTTAAAATGACTTCAATTAGGACTATTTTAAGTCTTGTGGTAGTAGAAGATTTGCATCTTGAACAGTTAGATGTAAAAACAACTTTTCTCCATGGGGATTTGGAGGAAGAGATTTATATGCAGTAGCCACAGGGGTATGAGTTCAAAGGGAAGGATAATTTGGTATGTAGGTTGAAGAAGAGCTTGTATGGCCTAAAGCAAGCTCCAAGGCAGTGGTATTTGAATTTTGACAGGTTTATGACAGAACAGGGTTATAGTAGATGTCATTCCGATCACTGTGTTTATTTTAAAAGGATATAAAATGGAAGCTATATTATCTTGCTATTGTATGTAGATGACATGCTTGTTGCAGGGTCTAATATGCAGGATATAAATATTCTCAAGAAGAAATTAGCCAATTCATTTGTGATGAAGGATTTGGGTGCTGCAAAGAAAATCCTTGGCATGAGAATAACAAGAGACAGAAAAAATCATAAATTGACATTGTCTCAGGGTGAGTACATAGAGAAGGTGTTGGAGAGGTTTAGAATGTTGAATGCAAAACCAGTTAGTACACCTTTGGCTAACCATTTCAAATTAACTAAGGAAATGTGTCCCAAGACACAGGAGGAGATAGAATACATGTCCAGGGTCCCTTATTCATTAGTAGTTGACAACTTGATGTATGTAATGGTTTTCACAAGACCAGATATTGCACATGCAGTGGGAGTTGTGAGTAGGTATATGAACAATCCAGGTAAAGAACATTGGGAGGAAGTAAAGTGGATTATCAGGTATTTGAGAGGTACTGCTACTCATGCATTATGTTTTGGAGGTTCAGACACTTTTCTATAGGGATATGTTGATTCAGATATGGCAGGTGATAAAGATAGTAGGAGGAGCACCACAGGGTATGTTTTTACTATAGGTGGAACAACAATAAGTTGGATTTTGAAACTGCAAAAGGTTGTTGCACTTTCAACAATAGAGGCAGAGTATGTTGCTGCTACAGAGGCTAGTAAAGAGATGATTTGGTTACAAAGGTTTATGGAGGAATTGGGAAAGAAGCGGGAGAATAGCAGGTTGTACTGTGACAGTGAGAGTGCAATTCATCTTTCAAAGAACTCAGCCTTCCATTTAAATACTAAGCATATACAGTTGAGGTACCACTTCATATGATCTGCCTTGGAAGATGGAAATTTGAAGTCGAAAAAGATGCACACTAGCCAAAATCTTGCAGACATGTTGACAAAGGGAGTAACCAAGGAGAAACTGAGTTCCTGCTTAGTTTCAGTTGGTATTCAAGAATGAAGATGAAGATGAGAAATTTTCCAGGTCCAAGAAGGTTCAGAGTCCAGCTTATACAGCAGTGGTGGAGTTGTTGAGATCAGTCTCCAAGTGGGAGATTGTTGGTTGTGGATCCTGATTATCTTCCTGATTCATAGGTCTTTTACTTTCAACCGTGTTTATACCCCATGAAGTATTTACACCCCATAAGTATGTACACTCTTTCACGTGGGGGAGTGCAGAGGGGGGGCACCCCCTCTGCGGGGTCTGGGGGGCTATCCCCCTAGCTGGGGGGTCTGGGGGCAAGCGGGGATTCGAGAGCGAAGCCCCCGAAGAAAAAATTGCCTTGTAAATGTATACTATAATTTCATTCTAAATTTGGACCGTTCATTATAAGGTCGCAGATCTAACGATAAAGATTATGTTAGGGTGTTTTTCCCTAGAAGGCAACCCTCTTTTATGAGGGAAATTTATTGTGGCTATGGTTGATGGCGAGTATTGTATTCTGAGAGAGGAGACTGTGAGAGAAAGAAGAGGAATTTACAATGGGTTTTGCTATAGGTTGTATCCCTTCATTTGCTGGATAATAATAAAGGAAGGACCTAGCAATTTCTCTGGTGGACGTAGCCCACACTGGGTGAACCACGTAAATCTGTGTCTCTCTTGTATTGTGTATCTTCTGTGTTTTGTTTCCACATTTGTTTTATTTTATTGCTTTGCGGTCCTGTTTTTCTAACAATCTAGAAGCCCCAAAAGGTCAACGTAGTCAAAGTGTTTGCAAATAAGAAATTATTTAAATAATAAAGTGAAGTGATGAGTGTACTATAATTCAAAGAGGATGCAAAATGAATTATTTAACTAATAAAGTTAATGGAGAACTTACTAATTATAGAAAGTGGTTAAGTCAAGTGTACAAGTGGTTATAAGTGAGTTAACCATAAAATAAGGAAAGTTGGTTAAGATGGATAAAGGGTCACCCTTTGAGGATGCTACATGAAAGTATAAATAAGAGGCAAAGGTATCTCATTTAATCACCTATTGAATGTTATTGAATATCTATTTTGTGAAAGGTTATTTGAGAAGGTATTATTGATAGAGAAAAGTGTGGCAGAAAAAGTGTGGCAAGAAAAGTGCGTCAGAAAAATCACGGCAGGAAAAGTGGGGCAAAAAAATGTGCGGCATAAATATCTCAGCAAGAAAACTACGACATAAAAAGTGTTGTAGGAAAAGTGCGGTAGAAAAATCGTGGCAGGAAAAGTGCAGCAGAAAAAGTGTGGAAAGAAAATCGTGGCAGGAAAAGTGCGGCAGAAAAAACACGACAGAAAAACTAGGATAGAAAAATCACGGCAACATAATGCTACAAGAAGAAAAATGTATGGTTTTCATATGTGTATTGTTGAATTTATGAATCAAGTTGAGGGTTTACCTTGTAAATATGTTGGATGCCCTCTTGAGAGTCTATGTCTTGTTGTAGAGTTGATCTGAGGCAGATCTACTGAAGTTTAGTATTGGTTCATGTTTGAGGTATTTTGATTGAGGTATTATTGGTACATATAGAGGTTGTATAATAGTGATGTTATAGCATATGGTTTGAGGTAAAAACTTGTGGTATAGTGTTTGAGGTATATGTGATCAGATCAGATTAGTTGATGAGTATAAAGTGACAGGTTTCTGAATGAAATATTTAGTTTCTATAGTTGAGGTACATGTTGGGTACATGGTTGAGACAAGTAGTTGATGAGTTTACACATACATGAGGTGCATAGTTGATGATCTTGGTACATCTTGATGAGTCATAGTTTATGTGTATTTGATGCATGATTGGTACATATTTGGTGCATTGTTCATGCACTCGTTGATGGTATAGGTTGAGGTACAAGTTGGTGCATGGTTGATGCACTTGTTTATGGTACAAGATGATTACAAGTTGTTTGGTACAGGTTGGTGCATGGTTGATGCATGCATTTATGGTATAGTTTGATTCATACATGTTTACAATAGTATATCTCATAGTGATAGTGTGACAGCCGTTCCATTATTCTAACTTTACATCAAGGCGGTTGGACAGGGCAAGGACAGGTGGTTGTAGCCACCTTTCAGTTATAGCCAGAGAACATAGCGGATTGTAGCCTCCTTCTGGTTGTAGCCATAGAATTTGGGAGTTGGAGCTTCCCTTAGGTTGTAGCTTGAGAAACTAGGGGGTTGAAGCCTCCTTTTAGTTGCAGCTGGAAAAAAAAGGAAGTTAGTTCTTCCAATGAATGTAATTCTTAAATACATATAAGAAAAAACATTCAATGGTTTTCTCCCACTTTGGGTTTCCACATAAAAATACTGTTGTACTATGTATGTGTATGACTTCTCATTTGTTCATTGTTTATTTACTATGCAATTATTGGATGATAATGCTACATTGATATACCACTTGCATATTGTGGTTAGAAAATGATTGGATTTCTCTATTACTGATTCATCCCCCCTCTCAGTAATCCAACATGCTCAACCTACAATTTTTGTCATAATAGGTAAGTCGGTGTGGAAAGCTTCTCTTAATTCTTTTCGAGCACAATTTTGTTTTTCTAAAGAATTGCTTCAAGTGGTGCTTCTACATTATAACTTGAATGTTGTTTTTCTAATTGAATTAAAAAAATATCGAAATACATCCAAATTTATATACAATTCACTAAACAAGTATATAAAAAGCCTCAACAATGAAAGGAAAAAAAATTACATATTATTTTCAAAACACTAAACAAGTGCAACTTCAAAATTGCAATTCAGCTTTGACAATGCAAGGGGAAAATTCTCTATAGAATTCCCCAAAAATCAATTCTATGGTATTCTACCTTACACACCTATCTGTAAGATTTGTGTTTCATTAGTCATTAATCATTAGTCATTGACCCCTTTCATTAGTCATTAGGTGGGTTCAACAGGAGATAGGTCTTGTATAGGATATAAAATATATTTTGAATTATTTTAAGAAAATACAATTATTTTATCTTGTAATTCTCAGGATAAGATTTGCAACAAGCCCTCATTTCCCTAATTATGAGTTTGTATTACCATTATATGAAGTGTAGAATTTGCATGTATCTTGGGGGATGAAATTCACTATTGTGACTTAGTGATATTATTTTTTTCTAAGAGAAAACCATAGTAAATTAGGTCCAATGATATTGTAGAGATGTTTAATAAATTTTAAATACTATATCATATGACTAGTTTTGACCCCTAGTCGCCGAGAATGACCTTTCACAAATGTTGGAGTTTTATCAAGACCAGGATCCTCATAGGTTACCAACAAAAGCTCCTAATGTAGTCGAGATGCAATAGCATTTTCAATCTTCCTTAATGGAAGAAAGTCTCACTCGAAGTGTATCCAAGACTTTAAGTATGTAAGAAGACACATTTGGATGTTTGCATGCTAGGTTGTTATCTTATATTCATAACTATGCTATTAATCCTCTAAGTGATATTTGTAGAAAAATCAATGACCAAATTCATAACCATAACCAAAATTGTATAAATATATTATATGAAAAGGTAAAACATACTATAGTTCTACTAAACAAAAGTCATCAATAAGACATACGTAAAAAAAATTAAAATAGGGACCCAATCCTTCCTTATTCATTCATAATTGGGTTTTACAATAAACACAAGAAACCGACATCTAGGGAATAAACAAAAGAGTGAGTGTATGTGTGAAACCCTTTCCCATTTATATTTTAAGAGTTTTAATATATTCATAGATAAACAAAGTTGACTATGCCAATTTCAGTTACAAAATAGGATAAGGACAATTGTGCTAATCTAGTATCTAAGTCAACTCATTAATTATACTCCATAACTCTTAACAATTTGTAGATAACTTTCTCTACATCCCTTTATTATTCTTGTGTATCATTTTCACTAACATCTATGCTCCTTTATCATGCAATCATATCCAATTCAATATTTCACATCTCCCAAAATGAAGTGGTGAACAAGCCTCGACCATAACCGTTGACTCACCCCCAAGTCAACACGTTTTCTCTTTTTGTCCTTCCAATGAAGGGGCCAACTCAGGGATAATTTGCAGGGCTTGGCAACATAAAACATCGCATTTCTCCAACTATTCCTTCCATTTCCATAGGAATATCGAAACACCAATAATGAACATCTAGGATTTCTCAACATTTGGGTTAGTTGGTTACATATGATCTAACACATACCATTAAACATACACAAATGAATCCATTTGTTGTATCTTGATGTGCAAAGACTGATAAATGGGATGAAATTATCTTAAATAATTATTCTCTTGTATGGATGCCTAATGGGGGGAATTCAACTTATCATTTGTATCTTGGATCTCATCATATTTAGCATGCTACTCTAAAGAATTAACAAGGGTTGTGGCATCAAAATTGAGTTGAGAAATGTTCTCTCTCATCTCATCCATGGGATTATTTCATTTTTCTAGCCATACCATCCAATCCTATATAGTGGTAAAAAATTGCTCGCTTCCTTATGTAGCCTTGCGCAACTAATACCTGACCATTTTGACCCCCTCTACTAGATATTGGAATCAACTCATTAATGTTCACTAATGATGGTTCTTTTGATCTTGAGTGACAACAACATATTCCTACAAATTTTCTACTCTCTAGTGTAGATTCCTGCAAGAGGTACATAAAAGAAAACATATTTCATAGGTTAGAAAACTAGAAATTCCTTTCAGAGGCTTAGATTGATATGGTGCAACTTTCACAACATTCCATACACTTGGACCTAAAACATATTCAATTTGATCTTCTAGATGTTTTCAAGACATCCTTTCAATATTTCACACCTACTCAACCTCATCAAATTGTACCTATAATTGTTGATGAGCTACTTGCATGCTTTCATGCTTAGCCTCCACCTGAATGATCCTACTCTCAACCTCATATGAATTCAAATGCATCATACACATAAAAGTTAGAAGTATACCATGCTCAAAAAAATGTGTTTCATGACCCATTGGTGGAATCCAGGAGAGTGTTTTCCCACTAGAAATAGAGGGGTATAAGTGAGGATGTGTCTATACAACATCCTCAATAAACTATATGGATGCTTGGTATCCCCTCAACAGTCTCTCCTATGTCTCTTCTAAAAAAAATGGAATGTTTTTGGTATGTTCTTGGTATATGTGGAATATCACTTGACAATGTATAGGTTCCATTTCCAACTAGTCTAATTGAGCCATGGTATAAAAAATATCTAGTGGAAAATGCGGAGGAAGAGGGTTTCTAGGCATGTTCTCCATAATTTATTCTTTGTTTGCCTCCTCCATCGGATCATATTTTGGTGGATTTGTACCCTACAAAAATTACCTAAAGCATGGTTCCTTATATAGTGGGTCATTATCACCTTCACTAGCACCTGAAAAAATGTCTGATAAATATGCCCCTTCTTCTACGGTATCATCCCCAGTCTTTGTATCTTCTGCAACATTACGTTCTATGGAATGTTGTTGCTTGGCCTACTAGAGTTATTATACCAATGATGGCATGGTATTTGTAGCTTCATTATACATTAGGACCCTAGGGACATCATGAATATACTCCTCAGGTTGATCAACAATGTGAACCATAGTCAGCTTGACATTACTTTGCTTAGAATCTTGAAAATATTGGATAGTTTCTTCAATGGACCCTATTGCATTCATGGCATCAAAATATAGGTTCTATGGCATTGAATCTAAAGGTGGTATTGCTAGAGAGGGTCTTGTTGAATTTGCAAGTAGTATAGTTCGAGCAAGGTGATCCAAAACCTTAGGGGGATGCTAAATCAAAGAAGTGATGTTATACCTCTTTCTTGGAGTTGTCTGCAAAATATAGCTACCTTTCTTAATAATTATTTCATCTATCTAGCCAAAAATGTTGCTGTATCTAGGATAAGATGATTGAGCATAGCCGAAAAATGGGTCAATTGAGATGATTGAGTAGGTTCTTTTGGTGGCTCATAGTTAGAATATGAATATATATTTGTCTCACTTCATTTTCTAAAGGAATAATCTCAGATAAAAACTTGTTTGGTGTGTGGGTTGTTTGTGGAAATTTCAGGAAACAATATAAGTCACAATTGCTTCTTTTTTCAACTTTCATACACCTACCTAGGAATACAATTCCTTGTCAAACACTTCCATATTTAAATAGTATGCTAGGGAAACAATTCATAACTTAGTGGGGGAATATCACCATGAGTGCAAAGAGGTACACACCCTAGACATCCCAAACCAAATATTTCCAACATGCATGTCCAATAGTACCTGGGGAATCCTTAGCACTTGGTTGGTGACATTGATAATGTGATCATATCACTTGTAAAATGCACTTTAATTGAACAACTTGTTTGGTGCATCATTCTAACTAATTCAAGGCTCATACTACAATTCAATAATATTTCTACCTAGAGTAGGGCATATCTCACGGCCTTATGGTGGCTATCACTTCCACATAACAAATAATTATAATAGATGCCCAAATAAAAGGTATGATACCACAACATGGGAATCAGTGCAACCTTGTAGCATCTCATCCATTAAAATTTTGCACCAATTTAGCTTGGCACCTTAAACATAATACTTTTGCACATAAATGGTATCTAGGGTACATTCACCCTTAGTGTACTGACACACAATTTGGAATTTAATCAAGTGGTAATAAAATTGAACATGGTCACGGTTGATCTAGGATATGATAATAACACAACCTTCTCTCTTAGTACCATGTCAGGCATATAGGCTAGGTTAAGTCTTCAACACCCCATTCCTACAAGAAACTTGAAATGCCTCTAATTTATGATGTCCCTTCATCCAGAGGCCTATCAATGCATGCATAACAAAGTTATCGACTTAATGAGAACTGTGACCTCAAAATGAGAACTCTAGCCCTTAAAACCCATATTTTTGCATAAAAAACATGAAAATAAACTTAAAAAAAAAAAAAAAAAGTGGTGTTATTGGTAGTACCATTTGTTTTCTCTAACGCGGTCAAAATTACAACATTTTTCAAGTGTGGCCTTCAAAACTCATACGGTAGCTCAGAAAAACCTTAGAATAAACACCTAAATAAAAAAGTTATGCTACCTAAAGAATTTTTTTTTTTCTAAACATTAAAATTATAGATCTTTACAACCAAATTGAAATTGTGGCCTTGAATACATATTCCTATGCAAATAAACAACCCATATTTGGACCCAAAATGGTCACTTGAAAATTTATTTACAAACTTTTTTTTTAGTTTATATTAAAAGATAAATAAATAAACATCTTTGGTTTTTCGTGTAGTGAAAGAGAAAACAAAATAGGTTAGGGTTTGAGTGGCATGTCACTCTGTTGCTCTCGTCCTCCGCCCCAGGAGAGGAAAACATGTTCCCAAATGATGGAGGGTCGTGAGGAGCCTCCTACAACTAGGTTGTGTCCCAGGATCCTCTAGGAGGGTGCTTCTGCCAACCCACCTTTGATCTGCCTCAGGACCAACGCTCACACTTTTTATTTGAGGGTGTCACCAAGGGAAACGAAATGGAAATTCAATCTGGACCAACTCAAGTGAAAGAAACATGCCCTTGGGAACCAGGAAAGTGCATACCCGAGGCACCATGAACACTGAAATATGTCATTAGCACACCCAAAATCGAAGAACATAAGCAACACATGAGGTATTATACGTTGGTAGGAAAATTCCTAGGTCTTTGGCCTTTTGAACAAGCGCTCATCAAATTGATTCATCATTGTTGGAAACCCAAAGGACATTATGACCTTTAGATAGGATCCAAGGGCTTCTTCACCATCATATTTCATAGCTTGGAGGATCAGAATCATATATTTGACGAGGGTCCTTATTTCTTCAACTCAACCGACCTCTTTCTATGCTTCTGGACGAAGAGGTTTAGCCCAGAAAAATAAGACTTCGCGCACGCCCCAGTATGGATATACCTATACTCCCTTCCATAGGAGTTTTGGTTAAAGGAGGTTCTGATAGGCATTGACAACACCATGGAGGTTTATGTCAAATACTCAAAGGCAACCAAGAAGAGAAGGGATACCTCCTATGTGCGCATATGCATCTATCTCAATATATCTAATCCCCTCCCAGGATCCATTGCTTTGGATTACCATGATGAGGACTGGTCCCAAACTATAGACTATGAGAACATACCATTCATATGCAGAAAATTCCATGAGCACGGGCACTTGTTCATGGATTGGCCTCTTAATATGGTAACCAAAGTCGCTAACCCTAAAGAAAGTAAATAAAGAGATGGTTTCACCCAAATAGGGGTAAGGTGATGCCAAATCGCAAAGAAAACAATGCCAACGGAAAATAAGGAAACCCCCTCCAATAAATCCTTTGATGTCCTCCAACAAATCCTAGAAGATATGGATGAATCGAAGATACCCCCTTAGGAAACTGCAACCCACATAATTGCAAAAGGCAATCCCTCAAATACCCCAGTTCTGGAGGAGATCCAACCTTATCCCCACTCCCATCCAAAAGAGGGTGAAACTTCTGACATAGAGGAAGGAGAAACATAAATGGACCTAGATGAACACAACTTGGTCAGAATAGATATCTAAAACTTACAACAAGATTATTGCAAGAAGGAACTGTAAACCATCCCCCCATATCAGCTTCACAAAGTGCATAAGGTATTCCTCAACTCCTTAGTGGGATCAGTGGTTAGATCCAACACTGGCTTGGGAATTCAGTGTATTCATCAGAGAGAGCAAGGAAAAACTCAAAAGGATGAGAAGAAAAGAGGAACAAAGTCCACCCAGAAGCTCATATAGGAAATTAGTCACTTCATGGTAAACTCAGGTCAGATACACCTCATATATGACATCTTTCTCCCCCTCACCTCAACATCCTCATCATGAATATCATCTCTTGGAATATATGTGGTCTCAATGGTCATAGTAAGCAAAGGATTTTATGAGACATGATCATAGAAAAACAACCTGACCTTCTTCTACTTCAAGAAACAAAATGTGCAGGGGAAACAATGAATAAAATTCTCTCTAGATGCTGGAAATAGGAAAAAATGATGACCATCGATGCCAAAGGCACACGTGGAGGCTTGGTCATTTTATTGAATCATATCTCTGTGCTCATGGAGAATTTCTTCACAACCTATTGGAAAATCTCTGCAGAATATCGACTCATCGGATCCAATCAGCCTGGAATCCTCACAAACATCTATGGACTGACCACTCAAGGGGACAAGTTAAACTTCATTCATCACCTAGAGGGACTGATCAATCTCACCAATGATCATATATGGATACCAGGTGGTGACTTCAACTTGGTCTACAACCTAGAAGAGAAAAGAGGTGGGATTTGCAGACAAAGAGGCAGAAAGTGGGCACTTCCGGGATCTAATAGATAAGATTTGTCTCATTTATCTGGAAACCCAAAATGGGGTCTTCACTTGGTCGAACCTCCACTCAGGATCCCAATAGGTGGCATGCCAGCTAGACCGAATCTTGGTTTCAAAATCCCTCTTTATTGAAAGAATCTCCCTCAACACCAACATCATGCATACCACTAGCTCTGACCATTGGCCCATTCAACTCTCATTAGACATCTCAGGCTCTCCTGGATGAAATTCCTTCATATTTGAGAGATTATGGCTCACTCACCCAGATTTCCAAGCCATGGCCCTGACCTGGTGGTGGGAATCTACCATACCCCATGGATCCAAAATGTATCGCTTCCAACAATGGCTCAAAAATTTCAAACAACGCCCTAATATTTGGAATAAACAGAACTTTGGGAGCATTTTCGAAGTGCAACGAAATCTGAATGAACAAATGAAACTCCTCTAGATTCAAATCCGGAATTGTGGCCTCATGGAGGAACTCAAATACCAGGAGAACCTTCTCAAACAACAATTAGAGGAAAGGCGCTCTCAAGAGGAAGTTTTTTGGAGGCAAAATTCTCGCATACAATGGCTTCAAGAGGGAGAAAGCAACACTAAATTATTACATCGGGCAACGATCCATAGGAGACACACTAATTGCATCACCCACCTAGTCACAAAGCAAGGGAATATCCTACAAAATCATGCAAATATCGAGCATGAACTCGTCTCTTATTACCAAGACCTGCTATCTAAACCTCCTGGGGACAAATCTCCCGCCATTGACAAGATCACTCAGCACATCCCAAATATCATAACCCACGAGAAGAATGATGCTCTGACCAAACCTATCACGATTGAATAAGTAGACCTGACTTTGCAGAACACCCCCGAGGGAAAAACTCCAGGCCTGGATGGCTTCACGACGAACTTCTTTCACTTTTGTTGGCCCATGGTATGGGAGGAGTTCTGGGATCTCATTGAGGACTCTCAAATATCTGGTTAGGTGCTCCCAACTCTTAATGATACTTTACTGGCCCTTGTCCCCAAGGAATAACAAGTCAATCATCCTAAGCCGTTCATACCTATTTCCTTCTGTAAAGTTGATCTAAAATTGAAGAAGACTTGAAAAACTTGAATAATTATTGCAAGTGAAATGCTATGTGTTTAAAGCAACAGAATCAATTTGCAACACATAAATTAAGGATTACTTATGCAAAATACACATAGATAGCAGCATAAACATTGAACATAAACACATGTGCACAACAATTGATAAAGGAGTTCACCCCTCTTATGGGCTACATCTCCTGGTCTAGCTTCCAATGGATCATTATTATTAATTTCTCAAAAAGTGCTCAAAAACATGTCTTACAATGCTCAAACTGACAAACCGACTGCTCCAATGGCTTCCCAGCATCCCAAAACCCCTGTCTGGGCTCTTTCGGCACCTGAAATGGTCGAAAAATGAGAAAGATAGGCCTCCTGGAAGTCTCCTTCTCCAAGCTTGCTGTCTCTGGTTCTACAATTCGCACCCTTTTCTCAGTGAACCTGGCTCACACGCATTTTAAAGCGTATAAACCTGGCACCAGGCGCAACTGCACCAATGGTGCAAATCATAGGACGGTTAAGGACGCGCCAACCCCTAACCGCCTCGGCACCTGGGCATATGGCACATATGACCATAGGTTTGGCAAATGGGTGGTTAATTTGTTGAACCACTCCAACTGTATAACTCCCACACTCCAAGTCATATGCCAATACAAAGAAACCGTGGGCTATTCCAAGTCCCACGCACCAACAACCGCGTGTATATGTTTTAATACAATCATATGGTAATTCAAAGGACCGTGACCATGTTTCAAACCCCGCGCGTAAATACAACCACGCGCACCATATATGGTGGTCACATACACTAATACAATGAGACCGCGGGTCGAGGCTTAGCCCCGACCCATCCCCCTTTCCGTTTGGTATAACATTTAAATTTAAATATAAATGTGTTGACTCATATGACAAGGAACAATGGGCGGCATAATGGTTAGCGGAGGCTTTGTAAGGTTTGTGCTATGGGAGGTTCGGGGGTCGAACCCCATGGACTCCCAATACAATTTTTACATATGAAAACAATGACCAAAGAATGAGCGACACGTGGCACCCTCGGGTTGGGCCACGTGTCCTCATACTATTCACCCACAACGGACACGTGTCAACATCTGACTCGCCAATCATCAACCAACAAATGTGTGCCACATCACCACTATACGGCCTATACGGTCCTGCCACGTCACCGTACGGACTGTACGGATAGGTACAGTCAGCATCCAAAAAAATTTCCTGTTTGGCTTGGCGAACAGATCGCGATATTTCCTCCATACGGACTCCGTTTGAGAAAGTAAATATACCACCGGAATCAGGAAAACGAGACGGACGCAATGGAACCATTTTCGTCGCATTCTGAGCACTTTGAAAATTGAGCAAAATTTGATCCCCTGATCACACCTCCCCATTGGGAAGTTTTTGGACCTCCAAAAGACTATCTCAGTCTATGTGAAGATGAGGGTATAGTTCCCTCACCCTTCCAACCTCAATCCACTTAGCCTTACTTGGATTCATCCCTTTAATACCAACTCGCAAATACTCCACACTTCCTCGCTTCGAAGTTCG
>SNQJ01S0006596.1:234096-244352 GCA_010110895.2 Picea sitchensis | reverse complement strand
GAAACTGCAAAAGGTTGTTGCACTTTCAACAATAGAGGCAGAGTATGTTGCTGCTACAGAGGCTAGTAAAGAGATGATTTGGTTACAAAGGTTTATGGAGGAATTGGGAAAGAAGAAGGAGAATAGAAGGTTGCACTGTGACAGTGAGAGTGCAATTCATCTTGCAAAGAACTCAGCCTTCCATTCGAAGACTAAGCATATACAGTTGAGGTACCACTTCATACAATCTGCCTTGGAAGATGGACATTTGAAGTTGGAAAAGATACACACTAGCCATAATCCTGTAGACATGTTAACAAAGGGAGTAACCAGAGAGAAACTGAGTTCCTGCTTAGTTTCAGTTGGTCTTCAAGAATGAAGATGAAGATGAGAAATTTTCCAGGTCCAAGAAGGTTCAGATTCCATCATATACAACAGCGATGGAGTTGTTGAGATTAGTCTCCAAGTGGGAGATTGTTGATTGTGGAGCCTGATTATCTTCCTGATTCATAGGTCCTTGATTTCAGTCATGTTTATACCCCATGAAGACTTTACACCCCAGAAGTATGTACACTCTTCCACGTGGGGGAATGCAGAGGGGGGGTACCCCCTCTGCGGAAAAATTGCCTTGTAAGTATATTGTAATTTCATTGTAAATATTGACCGTTCATTATAAGGTCACAGATCAAACTGTAGAAATTATGTTAGGGTTTTTTGCCCTAGAAGGAAACCCTTTGTTATGAGGGAAATGTATTGCGGTTATGCATTATGGAGAGTATTGTATTCTGAGAGAGGATATTGTGAGAGGAAGAAGAGGAAGTTACAATGGGTTTTTCTATAGGTTGTATCCCTTCATTTGCTAGATAATAATAAAGGAAGGACCTGGAAATTTCTCTAGTGGACGTAGCCCACACTAGGTGACCGACGTAAATCTGTGCCTCTATTGTATTGTGTATCTTCTGTGTTTCATTTCCTCATTTGTTTTATTTTATTGCTCTGGGATTTTTTTTTTCTAACAATGACAAATCGTAGACTTCGGGGAAATCACTTCACGAGTTTTAGTTTGAGACTTGAGATTTTTGAACCCTAGAGAGCCAAAAATATGAAGTAAATCTCAGGTGTCTGATCACCTGAAGTAAATTTGAACCATCAGAGTTTAGAATAGACGTGGCATAGATCTGTGAACTTTGAGTAAAGTCCCGAAGTAACCCTCAACCGTCTGATTCAGTAGGACGTTTGGAAGAATTCTGTGTAATTCTAGGGGAAGTGAAGTTTGAGATTTAATATCTCAGGAGTCCGGAGACTTGGAGGAGATCTCGACCGTTGATCAAGAGAGGGGCCATAGGACTATTCATCTAAGTTGAAAGGTCAAACACCCGAAGTAGAAGCAGGGTTGTTGATTAAATATGATCTGAATTTTATGAGTAGAACAAAATGACTATAGATTATTAATAGGTGCTTAACACAAAATAACAAAGATACAATAAAATTGGTTTTCTATTCAATAAGAAAATAAGCTGAAACTGTAAAATGTAGCGGAAACAAGCTTGCTGGAATGGTGGCGACTTATCTCTGAGAAGATATGTGAAGACTCTGCTCATTCGCAAGAAGATGATTACAATGAGGATCTGAAGGAATTTTTACAATAAACGCGAATGCCAAAAACCATAGACATCCAAAAACCTAATCCTAGGATATGAAGCGTCAAAAGTCATGTGGGCCCCGTCTGGGTAAGTTAGTACATCAACTTCCCGGGTCGTAACTTTTGCATACGATCAATGTTTTAGGCGTATGATAGCCCGTTTGAAAGCTATCATCGAGGAGATTCATTTTGGGGTCTTATTCATGCCTTCAATTATCATTAAGAAGCTCAATCCTGAAAAAACTTCATTTAGCCCCTCAAAATGGCCCCGAAAGTTAAAACTACTAAAAATAGTAAATTGCCAAAATTGTTAGAAAACAGTTTTGAGCCAGTTGGAAAAGGTGGGTGGCCACCGATATCCATTTGGATCAGAAGAGGAGACGTTTTCATAGATCTTCAACTCTGGAAGATTGACGTACAAAGTAAAGTAGGGTTTGAGACTTGAAAATTCCAAAGTCCAGAATCATGGAGGAGATCACATATGTTGGTTTAGGAGGGGTAGATCTGGTCTATGGATTTGGAAAGGGAAGATCTAAACCGTTATTTCAGACAATACCGTTAATATCAGGGGATTGACGATCTCGTAGCATTGTAGGGATAGGAGTTGTGCGAGATTTAAAATGTTGAGGGCGGGTTGCAATCCAGACCGTGGTTTTGGCAAGAGGACACATGGAGGCTTGAGGAGAATTGTGGGCCAAAAAGTAGTTTGATATCAAACCGCCTTTGGCCACACCCACAATCGCGTGGTCATGTGAGGTCATCACCCAAGGTCACATCAAGAGGGGGCTCATTAGAAAAAGGAGTTAACGCCCAGTACTCTGATATTTCACAGGAAATCAAAAGGAAAGGTTGCGAGTACCATAAGACTTGCATTAGAGAACCAAAAGGGCCTATGTTTAGATATAGAAAGAGACCACTAAGGTTTCAGAGGATTATTTGACTCAAGAATCAGAGATCCTTGATCGGGAGGTCGTGTATCACTACGGGGGAGTAGGGCGGCTACATTAGAACACCTTCTGGTGGTAAGAGAGTTTGCAGATGTCTTCCTTGAGGAGTTATTTGGGATGCCTCTAGAGAGGGAATTAGAATTTACCATAGACCTAAAACCGAGGACTAAACCGATAGAAAGAATGCCTTATCGGATGTCAACCCTGGAGTTACAAGAGTTGAAAATGCAACTGAAGGAGTTGTTGGACCTAGGAATTATATGTCCAAGTGTGTCACCGTGGAGTGCACCTATTATCTTCATACAGAAGAAGGATGGGTCATGGAGACTGTGCCTTGACTATTGTTAATTGAACAAAGCAACGATTAAGAATCATTATCCGTTGCCAAGGATTGATGATCTGTTTGATCATAAGAAAGACGCGACAATGTTTTCAAAGATTGACTTGAGATCAGGGTATCACTAGTTACGGATCAAGGAGGATGACGTCCCTAAGACTGCCTTTAAGACGAGGTTTGGACATTACGAGTTTATTGTTTTACCTTTTGGATTGACAAATTCCCCTGGGGTATTTATGAGTTTGATGAACGGGGTGTTCCACGAATACTTGGACAAGTTCATCCAAGTATTCATTGACGATATTTTGATTTACTCTTGGATGTTGGAAGAGCATGAAGAGCACTTGTGCTTGGTACTACAGTGTCTACGAGAGAACAAATTGTATGGGAAATTGTCTAAATTCTTATTTTATCAATCGAAGATTCACTACATAGGGCATGTCATCTCCGATGAAGGTATCACTGTGGATCCAACAAAGGTTGAGGCTACTATGGAATGGCCTATGTCGACGAATGTCCCTGAGGTGCATAGTTTCATGGGTTTAGCGGGATACTATCGACAGTTCATCGAGGGTTTTTCAAAGATAACAAATCCGATTATGGAATTGTAGAAGAAGAACAAGAAATTTGTTTGATCGAGAAATGCATAGAATCATTTTAGAGGCTCAAGGAGATGTTAACAACAACACCAATACTAAAGGTCATTGACATGGACGTAGACTTCTTGGTATGCATTGGCGCATCCAAGGAAGGCTTAGGAAAAGTATTGATGCAAGATGGTCGAGTGATCATTTACATCTCGAGAAAGTTGAGATGGAATGAGGAGAAATATGAAACACACAATTTAGAATTGTTATCTATTGATTATTCCTTGAGAGGCACTACCTTATTAGACAAAAATTCGAAAAAAAACAGACCACTTGAACACGCGACAACGACGTTGGTAGGAATTTCTTAGCGAGTAAGATTTCAAGATTACTTACATAAAAGGTATAATGAACAAAGTGGAGGATGTGTTGAGTCTAAGACCACACATATTTTTGGTGATGCCTCTTCATATGAATCTACGTGAAAATATTCTAAATTTACAGCGCGAGGATGATTGGTACAAGGAGGCCAAGGATTTTATCAGACATAACACAATGATGGTACCAAGATTTGAAGGATTTACATTTGACGACGACAGATTATTGAGATTTAAAAATCAAATTTACATACCTCCCAATGACGAGTTGATAAGTTTGATCCTAAATGAGGCTCATAGAGCAGTGTATATGGCTCATCCTGGAGTCATGAAGATGAGGGAATACCTTAAACCCTTATTCTTCTAGAAAGGAATGAAGGTAGACATAGTCAACTATGTGGAAAGATGACTAGAATGTAATTAGGTGAAGGCTGAACATAGACATCCGACAGGATTACCATAGCCACACAATTCCAGAATTGAAAAGGGAGGTCATTTCGATGGATTTCATTTTTGGATTTCCACTTACGACAAGGAGACATTACTTGATTTTTGTGGTATTCAACACTCCGATGAAGAGTGATCATTTTATTCCTGTGCATACAACGTATCAGGAACCTGACATAGCTAGAGTTTTCATCAGTGAGATTGTGAGGCTGCATGGCGTGCCTAAGAGGATTATTATCCGATCGAGGATCGTTGTTTACTGGACAATTTTGGACTAGTTTCCAAGAGGCCTTGGGAGCCCAACTTAACTTTAGTATCGCGTATCACCCAGAGACAAAATGAACAAACAAAACAAATCTTGGAGGATATGTTTTGCATGTACATTAAGGACCAACAGAAGCATTGGGAAGAATTCTTGCCACTAGTAGAATTTGTGTATAACAACAATTATCAAAGCACCATTAAGATGGCACTGTTCGATTTTATTTATGGGCGACCATGTCGGATGCCTTTGAGTTGGAATTGGCTTGAGGATAGGGCCTTTGTGGGACCAGAAGCTATCCAAGAAATGGAAGATAAAATGAAAACAATAAGACAAAGGATCAAGGAAGTGCAGGATCGGCAGAAGAGTTATGCCAATGCACATCGTGTCGACCGTAGTTATGAAGTTGGTGATCGAGTCTTATTACAGGTAAAACAACATAAGAGTTCGATCAAGTTTGGAAAGGGTGATAAACTCTCTGCTAGGTTTGTGGGACCTTTCGAGATTATAGAGAAGAAGGGGCTTGTGGCCTATCGACTAGCCTTGCCTGATTCTTTGAGGTGTATGCACAATGTTTTTCATGTATCTGTTCTGAGACAATATATTAGTGATCCTACACATGTTATTAACATGAGTTCCTTGTAGTTATCTGACGAGGGTGCACCCATAGCTGAGCCAATCTGCATCTTGGACCATCGCATTCAAAATCTATGACATCAAATAGTAGATCAGGTCAAGGTCCAGTGGGACAACTATAGTTCGCACTCGGAAACCTGGGAGGACGCATATGATATGCGTCAACAATTTCCATTTTTTTTTATAGATAGACTTATGATACTATGATACACCTTATTTCGACACCTATATATTGTGAAACTTTGAGATGAAGTTTAAACCAAGAGGGGGTGTATGTAACATCCCTCTCTTGCACACACTGAGCAAACTTATTCTTTGAGGACACTTGCTTCCAAGTGATCCAGATTATTATACTTTTGGTCATTTGATTATGATTATGAGATATTATGGATATGATGATATGATATTTTGTTGTATTTACATAGACAGGTGATATTGACTAGGTTCTCCTAAGTGTGCAGGACTTTGGACATTGAGGATGCAGAGGCATCGATTAAACACCTTGGACTTCAGATTGAGTTAGGGAGTGGACTATTGGGTTTGAATGTTGATGATGTGACATATGTACATATGATTAGATGTTATGATGATTGATTATTATTGTTGACATGATTCGTTGATGGATGTAGGATAACGATAGCTTGCCAACTAGACTCACATATGGATTAGAGGGGTCACGCATGACAACAAGAGACTTTGAGGGAGAGGTGTCATAGTAGCCCTGCCACAACCTACTAGCACTCTCCTCAAATGGTAGGTTAACGATTACCTAGCTCGAGAAGATCGACGATCCCATGATGGAAGAATGTGACAGTTTCTCATGACGATTCTAAGGGGCATGCAATAAGGTAGGGGCCTTATTCCTTAGAGGCCCTTAGTCTCCCATGATATCACCTAGTGAAGTATTGACTCTAGGGCTTTGACTTCTACCAAAGTCAGTCAAGAGACAAGTGCCACCCTTGGATCACGTAGTGCGTCTTGAAGGGCACATCGAGCAAGGAAAATGAAAAGAGGCGAGTGGAACCCTTGGAGAAAGTAGTGCGTCTTGAATTGCACGTCGCGCAAGGAAAACAGATAGAGGTAAATGGAACCCTTGGAGCACGTAGTGTGTCCTGAAGGGAATGTCGCGATTTTAACTGGTAAGTGAATAAACCTAGTCGGTCTTAAAATGAATGATATGATAAATAAATTTTAACAACATTTTTCCCTTAAAAATGTCACCCAACCTAGTGAAATTAAAACCTAGATCTAAGTAGAACATGTGGTAAATGGTTGTTTTTATCTACACCTGCTAAATTAATTTTTAATTAAAAAGGAAAAAGGGTAAACAGTTGTTTTATCTACACTTGCTAAATTGATTTTTTTAGTTAAAAAGGGAAAAGGGGGAAACTTAAAATAAATAGGAAACTTAAAGGAAAAGGGAAACTTAAAGAAAAGGTAAAACGTAAAGAGAAAGTTGAATGTCTAACTTAGTAAGGAATCTTTCCTTTGGAACTTTGTAATTATGAACTCAACTAGGAATTAAGCAAGGCGTAAGTCATTTAAGAAGTGTAAGGGAATTTTGGGACACCGATGAGTGTTTTTAGGAATGCTCTTAGGTGGATGAGGGAAATAGGAATAATTAATTAATTAATAAAATTGATTTTTTGGTGCGACTAGGGGATCGGGCGACATGTGTACGGGGGAGGTTTTTCGAAATTAACTAAATCAAGCAGGAATTTAATGAGAATTTGGGAAACTAATTACTTGAAAACTCTATAAAAAGGATGGAGGATGAGGAGTATGGATCTCATCCTTTTGCATAACGTTACACTGCTGAAATTTTATCGTCACTGAACTTTCTCTTGTGGGAGTTGGGATACCTAGCACGGGTAATGAGTGGTAGATTGACCTTGCAAGGTGAGTTGGGTGCTATCATTCTCTGGTATTCTATGTGTGGCCCCTTTGTGGCTTACAGGGCTCATGGGAAAGAAGAGTACCCCTATCATTGGTTGGGAGGTACCGTTGAGGTCACATTGGTCGGAAAGCAGGAGTTGGACGGAGCGCGTGTGGGACAACGACTCAGAGATTTCGCATTTGGCTATGGCACACATGTGTATATTTTTTTTGAATGGTAGTTTAAATATTTTTCCTGTGCCTTCAGTAATGTACTTCTACTCTGTTAAAGATTATGTTTTATTTAGTGTAACACTATCCATAGATTTCACTTTTATCTTCAACAAATTGTCTTGATGAACCCAACGTTTTATGATCAAAGAACTTAAATTCATCCCAACCTTATGCTCGTTGTATTTTGAATTGATTTCCCATGGAGAACCCAAACTCTGATTGCAATGAATTCTCTATGTTTGTTTTATTGATTAATACGAAGAAAATTTATGTTTTTATCTGTTGAAATTACTAAGACAACTGAGAGGGAGGGGGTGAATCAATTGTAATTGAGCTTAAATTTTTTTAAGGCTATTAAAACATTATTAATCTTTCTTCAAGTGATCATCAACAATATACAACATATGGACAGTAAAATTAAAGAGCATCAGTCACACATAAAGTATACACACAGACAAATTTTCACGAGGAAACCCATAAAGGGAGAAAACCTCTTCTTCTTCGAAATGATAGGCAGTCTTTTAAGTTCTGTACATCATCTATAATTGAGCACCAACTCATTGTGAGGCTACTATCTCTGTTTTACGAGCTGCAACTTGTTTGAGAGCACCAACTCTCTGGTTTCTCTAGCACCCACTAGAATGAAGCACCAACTCCCTTAATGTTCCAGCACCAAATGGATGGAAGCACCAACTTCTAGTTACACAGGCTCCAACATGTATAACAGAGAACACTTGTTCTCCCTTGCACCACCCTGCCACCCTGGTTTCTCTGGCTGCAACTAGATGGAAGCTACAACTTCCTATGTTCAAGCTCCCACTTGAACCTCTGCGGACAACAGTCCTCCCAAGCACCTCCCAACCTCCCTAGTATATGAAATAATAAATACATAGACAACTACACAAATAAATCAATTCTTACCATTCTTTATTTGTTCTGTAAGTCTGGTCTTCTACTAACTGTTCTGCAATTCTTCTCTTCCTTTGTCTGTTCAGCAGGTCTTCTCTGCATCAACTTGTTCTGTCATTATGCTCTGCTTCAACTTGTTCTGTTATTCTACTATGCGTTTCTTCTCAAACTACACATATGCTCAATCTCATACTGCGCATCCTCTCATTTTCCCTTTCTTACAGTTTCATTCATTTTCATCCAGAACAACCAACCTCACGCTGTCTGTCTCATTTTCTTTTATTCACACTCACGGTGGTTCAACTTCCCATATCCTCAGGTGAAATGAATACAATTGTCTCAGCAACTAAAACACCAACTAATCGGCAATCATGAGTCCGTTTCGCTAATAGAATCAAAACTGAGGAGTTAACTGTGAGAGAGAACAACAACCCTCCGATCAATACTTGATCTGACGGTTCAGATCATTCCACGATTTCGCATATCGCAATTTCGACATTCCTGATGTTCAATGTTCTTGTCATTTACAAATCCCGATCCATGAAACTCCGTAAAGAAGTTGGATCAATGGTCCAGATCACATCTTGATCTGACGGTTCAAATTTAGTTGAGATTTCACACATCGCGATTTCGACTCTGTTGACGTTCAGTGTTTTTGTCACTTACAAATCCCGATCCACGAAACTCCATAAAGAAGTTGGATCAATGGTCCATATCACATATTGATCTGACGGTTCAGATTCAGTCGAGATTTCACACATCACGATTTCTGAATTCTTGTTGCATTGTTTCTTTTCCCTCTCCATGTTGCGATTCGCGAAACTCCGATATGAAGTTGGATCAACGGTCTAGATCTGGTCTTGATTCAATGGCTGCGATTAGGTCACGATTTTTCATATTGCGAAATCGGGATTCCTGTGGATGATATTACTTGACATCTCCAACTCTCGATCCCCGAAACTCCAACATGGACTGGAATCAACGATCCAGATTTGATCTTGATTCAATGGCTGCGATTTAATCGCAATTTCGCATATCGCGATTTCGACATTCTTGTTGCATTGTTTCTTTGACATCTCCAACACACGATCCTCAAAACTCCAACATGGACTGGAATCAACGGTCCAGATTCAACCTTGATCTGACGGCTCAGATTAAGTCACGATTTCGGATATCGCCGATTCTTGATGTTAATATTCTTTGACCTCTTCAACTCTCGATCCACGAAACTACGACATGGAATGAGATCAACGGTCCAGATTCAACCTTGATCTGACGGCTCAGATTAAGTCACGATTTTTCATATCGCGATTATGCCCGCTTCTCCTTGTACCTTAAAGGACGTGTGGGTTTTTCTTGATCCAACGATGGTTAGATCTTGCGCTTGGATCTAACGCCTGAGATTTATCCTCCTCTTCAACGATCTCTTCTTGTCTACATTCAGATCTGATGACCCTCGTTCTTTCGAGAATTTTGAATGGATCCAATGATCAGAAATGCTTCTCAAGCTTTACGGGCCTTTGATCGATCAGAAATGCTTCTCAAGCTTTACGGGCCTTTGATCATTCGATCAACCTGAACTTATCTTCTATTTTCCTGGTTACGTTGCCTTCGATCATTCGATCAACCTGAACTTATCTTTTTTTTGCCTGTCTGTTACAAACTTCCTGTACTCATGCCATCTTCATTGTTGTACTTTCCATCAATGACAAGCATTCATTGTTTGTTAAATATTTGCCAACAATCTCCCCCTTTGGCATTGATGGCAACACAAGCACCCACATGCATTCAAATATCCTCTCCCGAACTCTTTTCTCCCCCTTTGACATCAATGTCAAAGAAGAAACATTCTTCCCTTGATCTGTTGCAAAACATACTCCCCCTGTCAACTATAAGCATCTTGGAAATACACCATATATTCAATAAGTGCTCCCCCTAACCAGGTGAACAGATTAGACACAAGAGATTATAACCCCCAACTTTTGACGAAGATATCCAAAAGGGGTCGCTGCTAATGGTTTAGT
>SNQJ01S0006596.1:200754-224256 GCA_010110895.2 Picea sitchensis | reverse complement strand
TAAAGCTTTCCATTTCTTAAAAGTATCAAAAACATCAGATTTTTGTCGAATGCAATAAACCCAAGTTTTTCTAGTTGCATCATCAATAAAAGTAACATAATAATGAGATCCACCAAGAGATGATACATGAGTTGGTCCCCATATATCTGTATGCACAAGCTCTAACCTTTCATTCTTCTTTTCTTTTCTGACTTTGAGAAATCTGACTCTCTTATGTTTTCCATAAACACAATGCTCACAGAAGTCCAAATCAATTTGTTTAAGATCTGGCAACACATTTCTTTTGTGAAGTATCTGCATACCCTTCTCACTCATGTGTCATAGCTTATCATACCACAGTGTTGTATCCACTCCTGTAGAAGCTAAATACATAGAAGAGTCAGTATTACCAGTACATAAATACAATGTACCTACCTACTCTCCTTTTGCTATCACCAATGATCCTTTGATGACCTTCCACGTCTTATCTATAAATATGGATATACAACCTTCACTTTCCAACTTCCCTGTTGAAATTAGATTTTTCCTTAAATATGGAACATGTCTTACCTCTTTCAACAACCATTGGTTTCCATTGCGTTGCTTTATTTTTACCTTTCCCATTCCAAAAATTTTTCATGGTGCATCATCACCCAAATGAACCTGTTTAAAATCACCTTGAACATAATCTAGAAAATGTTGCCTATGGGGTGTGGCATGAAATGAAGCCCCTGAATCTACTACCCAAGACTCAGAAATATTATCTACAGAAAGAATCAAAGCATCTTGTAACACATCACCTGTTACATTTGCTTCCTGATTTCTCTCCTGTTGTCCATCTCTTTGTTTCTTTGGAGCTCTATAGTCTTTATTCAGATGTCCTTTCTTCCCACAATTCCAACACTCTATATTTCCAAGTCTGGATTTGGATCTGGCCTTCCTAGAATTTCCGCGGTTCCCTGAGCCCTTTCCTCTATCCTTCTGTATTCCCCTGTTCTCCATGTTCAACGCATTACCTGATGTCTCACCTGTGCTTTTCCATTGCATTTCCTTACTAAGGATAACACCAACAACATCATAAAATTTTAAAGTATTTGAACCAGAGGAAGAGTTACTTACAGCCATGCCCAAGCCGTTCCATATTTCTAGCAATGAGCACAAGATTATAAGAGCCCTAACCTCATCATCAAAGTCCACTTTTAAAGAACTTAGTTGATTAGTAATCGTATTAAATTCATTTAAATGATCTGCAACAGACCCACCTTCTGAAATCTTAATATTAAATAATCACTTCATTAGAAATACCTTATTGGACACTGAGGGTTTTTCATACAGTTTAGCCAATGCGTCCATCAGATCCTTCGTTATCTTTTCTTTCGAAATATTGAAATCCACTGATGCTTCCAAGCTCAGTCGTATCATTCCTAGAGCCTTTCTGTCAAGAATCTCCCATTCTTCATCCTTCATGGCCGTCGACTTCTTTGCTACTCCACCCAATGGTAGGAATAAATCCTTCTGATATAAATAATCTTCCATCTGCATCTTCCATAACTAGTAGTTTTGGCCGTTAAATTTATCAACCCTAAAATTTCCATCTTTCGACATTGCTCCCACTTGAACCAGGAACCCTTTTTCCTGTGAGTTACCTTTCACTCTGATACCAGTTGTTAGAAAAACAGGACCATCGAGCAATAAAATAAAACAAATGCAGAAACAAAACACAGAAGATACACAATACAATAGAGGCATAGATTTACGTGGTTCACCTAGTGTGGGCTACGTCCACAAGAGAAATTGTCAGGTCCTTCCTTTGTTATTATCCAACAAATGAAAGGATACAACCTACAACAAAACCTGTTGTAACTTCCTCTTCTTTCTCTCACAGTCTCCTTTCTCAGAATACAATACTCGCCATAATGCATAGTTGCAATACATTTCCCTCATAACAGAGGGTTTCCTTCTAGGGAAAAAAACCCTAACATAATTTCTATCGTTAGATCTGTGACCTTATAATGAATGGTCCAGATTTACAATGAAATTACAATATACATTTACAAGGCAATTTTTCCTTCAGGGGCTTCACCCCCGAACCCCCCAGCCGAGGGGATAGGCCCCCCGAACCCTGCAGAGGGGCTACCCCCCCTCCGCACTCCCCTGCGTGGAAGAGTGTACATACTTCTGGGGTGTAAAGTCTTCATGGGTTATAAACATGGCTGAAAGAAAGGACCTTTGAATCAGGAAGATAATCAGGCTCTACAACCAACAGTCACCACATGTCCCTCTGGATCGGATGGTCCAAATCTCCTCCGACTCTTCGCGGTTTGGGAATCTCAACTCTCAACTGAAGCCCCAATTCAATTTACCTGGAGATTGCGATTTGTTGACAAGTGTCCACTCACAGATCGACGACTCTTGGGTCTTCGGATATTCCACCTTCTATTCGTCCACAAACTTCTGGAGATGTGGATCTTGCACCACCTTTCTTCCTTAACGATGGACGATCCCAAACTACTACGGGACTTAGAAACTTTGGTAAGTTCTCTCTCCTATGTGTGTGAAGTGCTAAGGCTTGTGCACCTTGCTTCTATCATAAGGTTGTTTATCCTTTGTACTTTAATCCAATGGCGCCTGTCGATCCTTCTCCTGAGCTTCTGATTTCTTCCAACTTAGATGATTTATCAGTATTCAAAGGTCTCGACCTTTGCTCCTCCTACGAGACTGACTCTTGGATCTCATCAACACTTATGAAAATTGATATCCCTTATGATCTTGATCCTTAAAGGATTTCAATTTCCCACGCACTCCTTATGTTCAGGGATTTCGACAACTCAGTTTGAAGGATTTCTCAAAAATAAATTATTCTCGCCCTCCTGGCATTCCTATGTTTTGGTTATTCGATGCTTGGTCACTCCTTGTCATTGTGCACACCTTGCACCTAGAATAAGTTTCCTTTGTTCTCTCTATGAACTCTTTTGAGTCAACCTAAGACTCAGTCGACGCACTCCTTGCATTCGATATGCACACCTTTCATATGAGTTTCAGAAGAGAAACAATTGAAACTTATATAGTTTCTTCACAAACTCATACAATCAACTTCTCAAACAATCATACATGAATGAAAATAAAATGAACGACATACACGGAATGTAACATTCATTCAATCACACAATAAAATGAACATAGTCTAAGATTTGGGGCAATTTTGTCTGTTCTATTCATTCATGAAACAAATTACATAATATTGCAGTTATTCACTACGTCTTTCTTCTACTCTATTCTTCTCCATTGATCTCTATCTTCCTATCTCATAATACTTTTACAATGCAACAAAAAACTATCTAAGGATTGGCTCCACAAGCTCTCTCATCTTGTCTGAAACCTATCTTATCAAACTCTTAGTGGTTACCTACTTTTTCCTAATACAATAATTACTAGTTATTGCCATATAAGAGTCAACACTCTATATATGCAATTCCTTACAGTCCTTCATGACTTTACAAACACAACATATTTAAAAATGTTGTTTTCAAAAATATCTCAACAACTCGATTTACTCCTGAGTTAATTGTTGATTTGAAACTCTGTCATGTTGAGATGTCATATCTTTGCCTCCACGCTTGCATATTTGACTTTGAAGGCGATGCTCCTGCATCATGTTCTAGACCTTCTGCTACTCCCTTCTCGTTTAACATAAGGATCACATAAATATTACATCCCTTACGCATGCTCTTCTATAGATGAAAAGAAGAGAGGAACCTCAAGGAAACTCCTTGGTCCAAACCTACAATCATGGGTCTCTATCCCTCATCATCGACCAAGCTCAACTGCTTCGTCTTACATTCGAGTATCGCATCATGCGATTCCAGCTAGTCCATACTGATCACAACATCATATGACTCTAAGGTTGTGACATACATGATGGACCTAGTGACAATCTCTCCTAGGTTAAGGCTACAACCCATAACCTTTCCTCCAACCTTCTGTTTGGCTTCCGAAGACATTTCTACAAAGCTAAACTCGTCCTCTTTGACTCCCTTTCCTTAAATATTTTTAGCATTGTGCCAGAGATAAAACTCTCTGTATCACCTAGATCTATCAAAAAACTAAGGGTCTGGTCAGTGACGGTACCCGACGTCTCGTGCACAATTGACTGGTGTTATTCCTGGAGGTTATTTTCCACTGCGGTGGTGCTCTGTAAGGAGTCCATTGTTGAGGTGTTGGTCACCGAGTTGTAGGGAAAGTGGATCCTCTTTGGATGCCATGATATCCTGGTGAATGTCTAGCTAGTGTCTGCAGTTGTTGCGCACCAAATGAAACCTTCTCTGCTGGTATCATTGGAGTCCTACTCTAATCCCCACTGGTAATCTCCTCCTCTGCTATGAGGGCCTTCTGGATGTTATCATGCAAGGTTTGAGGCATCATAATCCTAACCTTTTCACGAATGCTGACATTAAGGCCAAACAAGAAACTGTTGACCTTAAGTTTCTTAGTATTTAGGTGTGGAGCAAACTAAAGTAGCTCCATAAAATGAGCCTCATACTTGGGCACCGTACGAATTCCCTATCGCAAGGCATTGAACTCATTGAGTTGATGCTCAATGGATTCCTCTGATAGATACCTCTCTCAGAACCATTCCTTGAACAGTTCCCATGACACGTCTTTGACTGCCATGTTCAATTGTGGAAGGAGTGTCTTCCACCATAGAAGAGTGCTCCCCCTTCATTTGAAAGACCACCATGCGGACCTTCATGCTTGAGGACGTAATCATGAAGAGTGAATCACATTGCCTTGCTATCCAACCATGCCTTGATGACTGAGCCTCCCACAACAGTCGTAGACTTGAGTACTTATCCTTCTCAATTTCTCAATGAAGCTAAAGTTACTAGCTGGGGTGTGATGTGGACCCTCAGGGGTATAGGAACCCTAGCATCATCTCAGTACAGTAGGTGAATCAAGGCCTCTGACGTTCCCTGGAAGTACCTTGCCAGACCATCACATCCCTTACAACAATTGACTCCTGCCCAGGGACTTGTTATTCTCCTTGGGGGTTGGAACCCTCTGGTGTGGATTCTACTGGAGGTGTCATGCCTCCTTCCCTGGCACCACGTCGTGAATCTCTATGATTTCATCTAACTATGCTTATCGCATGGGCAGGTTAAAGTTTTAATTAGCGCTAGGTTAATACTCAAGGGTTTATTTTAGTGGGAAGAAATGTGATCCACATTCGTAGGGTTGAACCCGCTTTGATACCATATGTAACAACCACGATCATTATGACTACATGCAACACAAAGAAAGTGCAATTTTTTTTTTAAAAGGAAGGCAATCATGACAACAATTAATCAACAAAACTTGATGATGAACACAACTTATGCATTCATGCAACAAACAACAATGACCCAACATACTAGCACATCATGCAACTGGATGAAACATGCGATAATCCAAAGCCAGATAAACTATGACTACCATCCCGACACAAGCAAGACATCGCCTACAATCTAAAGGACAACATCGACAATGCAACACAAAGGCTTGATGACCAGTAACTAGAAAACATCTACGGCGTGGAAAACCAAACGCATTCAGGCGTTACAAAACCAAGTACCAACATCAATTACAACGAACAAATGCCCACATTGGGAAGAACAAGACTACGGTCAGGTTATCATTCGCATATATCCATCAGGGCACGCAATGATACCCTCATCAGGAATCATGTCGTCACAAGGAAATAGGCGTGACAGTAACCATGGCGCAACATAACATATCTAGACCTTTAACCCAAGCTAAATCCCTTGCGCTAGGAGACTGAATTGTCTATCAAAATACTCAAAGGCTATACCCATGCACCCAAGCAACAAGTCAACAAGATGCAAGGGAAAACTGACTACACTAACCATTATACATCACAACAAATTCACGACGCAACAAATTCTATTACAAACATACATGCCTTAGTTCAAGATAGTTGACATATCCATATTGTTGTCTATCAATAAATCTATGTCTAACAACAATAACATAGTCTAATGGTAAAATCTTTGTCTATTAATAGGTGGAAGTCTAGCATTGATATGGTTGTCTATCAAATATATTGTTATCTATTATTATTGGTTGTCTAGCATTTATTACTATCGATTAAATATATTATATCGCTGAGTTAAATTTATGATATAGTTGTCATTTAAAATATAAGAAATCACAGAGTAAATAAATGATAATGTTTTCATTTAAATATATGAAATTGCAAGGTAAATAAATGATAATGTTATCATTTAAGTATATGAATCGTAGAGTTAAATAATGATTTTGTTGTCATTTAAATATTAAATTCCTCGTGTAACTATATATCGTTGTGCAATATATACATTCATTGTGTAATATTTAGGTTCGTTGTGTAATATATAGATATAGATTTGTTGTATAATATATAGATTCACTATGTAATAGATAGTTGTAGATTTTATGTATAGCGAATGTATAGGTTCGTTGTGTAATATGTATAGGATCACTGTCAGTAAAATCGCTATAACTATATCTCTTCCACACATGAAATATAAGGTCGTTGTCACTAAAATCGCTATCATTATATCTCTGTCACCCAAATATATAAAAACCCTGTCAATAATTATTAAATTTGTAGTCATTGTATATTAAAATGAATGCAGGCCTATCATTAAAGACACAAACATATCAAAAACAAAACGCAGTCATATATATATATAATTTCGCAGACAGAGGTATATATTCGCTATCAAAATTCTATACACTGCAACCATTCAACACAATCACGCTTGTCAGAATTTCATTGTCCTTCAAATGTAAAATCGTTTCCATTCAATGTATAAACTCGTTGTCATTCAATGTATAAAAACACAATCATTCAAGGTATAAATTTGCTTCCATTCAAAGTATAAATTTGTTGTCATTCAAGGTATAAAACACAATCATTCAAGGTATATAATTCGTTTCCATTCAAAGTATAAATTTGTTGTCATTCAAGATATAAAAATGCAATCATTCAAGGTATAAATTCACTGCCATTCAAAGTATAAATTTGTTGTCATTTAAGGTATAAAAACATAGTCATTCAAGGTATAAATTATTTTCCATTCAAAGTTTAAATTCACTGTCATTCAAGGTATAAACATGCAGTCATTCAAGGTATAAATTCGTTGTCATTCAAAGTATAAATTTGTTGCCATTCAAGGTATAAACTCATTGTCAATATTTAATGTTAATCAATGTGCTATCAATCAGTAAAATCGTTGTCCAATGATGATATCTAACCATAATCATTTAAGGGAAAACGTTGTGTAGACATCGATGTGTAATCAAGGTGATTTTATGGGAATTCATTATGTAATCAAGGCGAAGCAAGTGAATGGGAGACATTAAACAGTCGATTTTTATTCCAAGCAAGTTTAATACAGGGGAGGATGCATAGCATGGTTTAATCCACAAGAAAATGATTTCGGATCTAGACACATATAATGGTTAGTCAAAAGTAAAAACAAATTCAAAATCTCATCAGTTAAAAGACCTAGATGCAGTAAAGGATACCATAACCTTTAAACTATAATCATTCTAGCCAAAAAGAATGTATACGATGACTCCAGGAAGAAAAACAAAAAGCAGTGGAAGATGGCAACAAGAAACAATCAATTGCAGGAGTTAATCATTCATAAAGAAGGTGCAAATATTAATCATTTAGCAATGAATCAATAAAAAATGTAGAGATACTCATTCACAATGAAGGCACAAGGATTAGAGATCAATCAAAGAAGAAAAACGCAAAGATAAGTAAGGGATAGATAGCTGGGAGAAATTTATCCTTCAGTTATTATTCATGCATAGGAAAGCAGGGTACTTGAATCTATAGGTCTTTAAACACCGGAGTGACGACTGTCGATTTGGCTCTTGTCTGACTGCTCAAGCAAAGAATAATAACTTAAGGATAAGGGACAAAAGATAAAAAAACATGTTTTCTTCATATTAATCAATAAAGAAAAAATAGAGAAGTCATTGCGATCAGAGTTTGGGTTTGCCATGGGAAATAAATTCAAAATACAATGAGAATAAGGCTAGGATGACTTTAAGTTCTTTGATCATAAAACGTTGCGTTCATCAAGACAATTTGCTGAAGATAAAATTGAAATCTCTGGATAGTGTTACGTTGAATAAAACATAATCTTTAACATAGTAGAAGTACATTACTGAAGCCACAGGAAAAATATTTAAACTACCATTAAAAAAAAATATACACATGCGTACTGTAGCCAAATGAAAAATACTTGAGTCGTTGTCCCGCACGCGCTCCGTCCATCTCCTGCTTGCCAACCTATGTGACATCACCGGTACCTCTCGACCAATGCTAGGGGTACTCTTCTCCCCCCTGAGACCCCAAAGCCAGAAAGAGGCCACGCACACAATACCAGAGAAAGATAGCACCCAGCTCGCCTCACAAGGTCGAGCTACCACTCATTACCCGAGATGGGTATCCCAACTCTGACAAGATAAAGTTAAGTCAAGATAAAATTTCAGTAGTGTAACATTACACAAAAGGATGAGATCCATACTCCTCCTCCTCCATCCTTTTTATAGAGTTTTTAAGTAATTAGTTTCCCAAATTCTCATTAAATTCCTGTTTCATTTAGTTAATTTCGAAAAACCTCCCACGTACACATGTTGCCCGATCCCCTAGTTGCACCAGAAAATCAAATGTATTAATTAATTAAATATTCCTATTTCCCTCATCCACCTAAGAGCATTCCTAAAAACACTCCTCAGTGTCCCAAAATTCCCTTACACTTCTTAAATGACTTACGCCTTGCTTAATTCCTAGTTGAGTTCATAATTAGAAAGTTCCAAAGGCAAGATTCCTTACTAAGTTAGACATTCAACTTTCTCTTTACGTTTCCCCTTTTCTTTAAGTTTCCATTTTCCTTTAAGTTTCCTATTTCTTTCAAGTTTCCCCCTTTTCCTTTTTTAACTGAAAAAATCAATTTAGCAAGTGTAGATAAAACAATTATTTACCCTTTGCCCTTTTTAATTAAAAATTAATTTAGCAAGTGTAGATAAAAACAATCATTTACCCTCTTTTCTTTTTTAACTAAAAATTAAATTAGCAAATGTAGATAGAAACAACCATTACCCCTTTTTAAAAATTTATTCCTCCAATATAATTTTGAATTTAATAAATAAGTTTGAATTTCTTACCCCCTTTCTTGTTACATGTTTATTTATTATTTTATTTTTTGGACCACATGTTCTACTTAGACCTAGGTTTTAATTTCACTAGGCTGGGCGACATTTTTAAGGGAAAAATGTTGTTAAACTTTACTTATCATATCATTCATTTTAAGGTCGGCTAGGTTTATTCACTTACCAGTTAAAATCGCGACATGCCTTTCAGGACGCACTATGTGCTCCAAGGGTGTCATTCGCCTCTTTTTTCTTTCCTTGCGCGACGTGCCCTTCAAGACACACTATGTGCTCCAAGGGTGCCACTTGCCTCTTTCCGTTTTCCTTGCGCGACGTGCCCTTCAAGATGCACTACGTGCTCCAAGGGTGTCACTCGCCTCTTGAATGACTTTGGTAGATGTCAAACCCCTAGAGTCAATACTTTGTCAGGTGATCTCGTGGGATACTAAGGGCCTCTAAGGAACAAGGCCCCTGCCTTATTGTGCACCCCTTAGAATCATCGTGAGCAACAATCATAGTCTTCCCTCATGACATCGTGGGTATTCTCAAACTAGGTAAGTGGTAACCTACAGTTTGATCCACAACAAGAGTGCTAGTAGGTTGTTGCAAGGTTGTTGCCACACCTCTTCCTCAAAGTCTCTGGTTGTCGTGCGTGACCCCTCTACTCCATATGTGAGTCTGGTTGGCAAGCTATCATCATCCTGCATCCATCAGTGAATCATGTTAGCAATAATAATCAATCATCATAACATATAATCATATGTACATATGTCACATCATCAATATTCAAACCCAATAGTACACTCCCTAACTCGATCTGGAGTCCAAGGGGTTTCATCGATGCCTCTGCATCCTCAATGTCCAAAGTCTTACACACTCATGAGAACCCAATCAATAGCACTTGTCTATGTAAATACAACAAAATATCATATCATCATATCCACAATATCTCATAATCATAATCAAACTACCAATAGTATAATAATCTAGATCACTTGCAAGAAAGTGTCCTCAAAGAATAAGTTCGCTCAGTGTGCACAAGAGCGGGATGTTACACATAATTATTTAGGGGTTCCTAGATTTAGATTTTTCTACCATTATCTTGATCAGATATTTTATAGAGAAAGAGAGGTTGATACTCTGGACACAATAATATGGATTTTTGTATACAAAAACACTTGAATATACTTTATTTACTTCTTTTAAGTTTGGATTGCATAAAATGTTACTCCTGACCTAATACATGCAAATAGTTTATCATTCTGCAATCACTTTTCCCAACAGATCATCCCTCCATGTGAATTCATGGTACACATATGGAATGAGAGAAAACCTAAACACATAATCAAAATGAAATTAATGAGAATTCATCATCAGATGTTCCAAAGAGAAATATATATTGATACCCTGGATGCATCATGGTACATACTCCATGGTTGTCAAAACACAATAAATTGGATTGTCATATACTCTCTTTTGTGGCAAGTTGTCCTTGAAAGAAAAGTATACGACGAAATTCAAAGTTAGGGCTTTGAACGAGCCCAATGGAACATATAGCTAACATTTTTAAGAGTGATAGTATGGAGGAGGTCATCCTTGAAAGAAAAATATACGACGCAATTTGAAGTCATGGTTTTGAATGCGCCTGGTGGAATATGCACCTAAAATTTTGAAGAGTGATAGTATGGAGGAGGTCAAGTCTTGTTATTTGATTGTCTTATCATAATTATTTTGGGTCCTATTTGAGTGGTCGTATGAAGGAGGTTGAGTCCTATAAGATGAATGTCGTATCATAATTCTTTTGGGTCATAATTATGTTCATAGTGTTTTTATTTAGATAATCATTTTTATTTGTCATTTTAAATTTTAAATTTGTGTTAAAATTTAGTAAATGTTAATAGATTGGCTACAATGAGGTTGTATGTATTGGTGTAGTTTTATGTTAGCATAATACATGTTGGTATATGAAACTCATATTGTTTTCCAAGAAATTCCAAAGCATTATATTTTATACTTCATGAATACTACAAATATCATAAGCGATGGCATTCAAAGACTTATTTTGGTTCGAGAATATCACCTCTCACCTACCAAGTATGACACTCTTTCCCTCTTCCAGGAGGAATGAAAGACCGAGATACCTTGAACAATGCACCTAGTATCTTATATGCCTTCCTATTGGCTTAATGTAGTTGTGGAATCTCCAACATGTCACCTCTTTTAGACTTTGTTGGTGCACACCTTTGCTACAAAAGAGAGTTGGATCCGATAGAGAGTGGTTGAGGCTTTGGGCCATGGTAATTGTTGGATACAACATATTGTACTTATGAAATGGGTATCCTTCCATAGCAGTTGTTGATTGCAGGCTTCCTTCTAGAGCAATTGTTGATTACAGTCCTTATGAGAAACAACATGGGTTAAATTACCCAAGAAGCACTTTAATGCCCGCCAGGGTGGGGAGTGAAGCAATTGAGTTTCAAAACATGAGGGGAAGGGAATTACCTCTCAATGAAGCTAGGAGTAGAGGTAATGAAAAAGCCAGGACTATATTTAGTTATATATCCCATGGAAGAGCTACTAGTAGTCATGGCTTATTCATGACCCACTGAAAATACATATATAGTGGTGGATCAGGTTATAGTGTTAGAGGATCGATACCTAGTTACATATAGATATCGAAGAACGTAGTCTATTGCTTCAATTCCCATTAATCTTGGGAGCTCTTTCTAGAGAAATTACTAGTATGGTGAGTCATTCTTAATTAGAAATTAGGACTAATGTTTTTTTTTTCTATTCCTAAATTGACTTATATGAAGTCAGAATGGCACTGGTGTTTCTCCCCATGCCCATACAAGCAAAAAAAAAACTAGTAGGTATGTTTCCATATCATGAGATGTATGCAAGTCTTGAAGAAGAGAAAATGAGGTAAGTACTATGTAATTGTTTTTTCACACATGACAAATACATTGTGCATGTGAATATATATATATATCTCAAAATGAGAAAACTTGAAAATATGAAAAAATTTAAGTAATGTTGCAATGAAAACATAACCTGACATGTTGTTTTCATCTTTATACAGACTAGTGACACGTCTAAGAGAAATAGACATTGTTTTGCAGGGATCGGAGACTAGTGACAAGTCTGAGAGAAATGGATGGTGGTTTGCAGGGATTAGAGACTAGTGACAAGTCTGAGAGAAATGGATGTTGGTTGGAACCAAGAAGGAAATAGAGGTGGATCTTGCATGCAAGTGGGGGATATTTCATGCAATCTACAACTGGACAAAGCCACCAAAGTTTGCATGGTGGTGTATGTGGCAACTTAAGAGAAACTAGGCTATGTGTAGAAGGTTCAACGAAAATATTAGGATATGCAATGCTAACAAAAAATGTTAGAAAACTAATTCTAACTATGGAGATAGCATTAGTTCACCTCAAAACATGTACACCTTAGTTTCCCAAGTTTTAAATCATTGTCGCATCCCTTTCCTCTATATGATGCCAAATAAGACCTCAAAGTTTTCTATTAGTTAAAACAAATGATGTACCTCTTTCATATGTCTAGAAAAAATGTTCAATGAAATAAGATACTAAAACTTTGGGTTAAGTTTATAGATTTGTATGATGAACTAATATAAAATGAAAAACCATTTACAATTGTCCCTACCACCTAAAGGCAGGGACTAATACGATACACATGTCTACCTATTACTATGTTTTGGATGCACTTTACTTAATATCTCCTTACAATAGTGCATTGAGTAGAATTTTGAAGGTTGCTCGACTAGGTGAGATTAGAATATTGGATAAAAGTATCAAGGTATGAATCATAAAATTGTGGGAGAAAGAATAAAACCTCATATGCTATATTGAGTAGCTATACACTGGAAAATAAATAAACAATGGGATTTGATCACTATAATAACTCATAGAGAATTATGGCACTAAAACACCAACTTTATTCATTGCAGGGATACAATTTACGTCGAGGAGATTCATATGATGGGAAGGCCTTAAAGCACAAGCATGTTAATTATTCAAATCTATTGTAGTAGTTGTGTCTTGGGAAGAATTTTTGTTATATACCATCAAGTTCAATCATCAAAAATGTGGAAGGAGTAGAAGTAAAACCTCATATGCTATATTTAGTAGCTCTACATTGGAAAATAAATAAACAATGGGATTCGATCAGTATAATAACTCATAGAATTATGGCACTAAAACACCAACTTTATTCATTTCATAGATACATTTTATGTCAAGAAGATGCATATGATGGGAGGGCCTTGAAGCGCAAGCATGTTGATTGTTCAAATATGTTGTGGTAGTTGTGTCAGGGGAATAAATTTTGTTGTAGACCATCAAGTTCAACTATGTTGTTAGTTAAGTATTCGAATCTTGTAAAGATAATTATGTGTTCCCTCAATGCAAATATCAATCATGGAGTCATTGGAACTCATGAGAATAGAAAGAAAAAGAAAAGTACAATATAATATATATAAAAGGAAACTTTTACAAAGCTTTGCAAGTAGTGTTAGATGGAATGTAGGCCACCACTTTTGAATAATCATTTTTTTCAAAACATCACCAATAAGATGGTTGAAGGAGATAGTCCTCAAAACTTACGATAAAGATATCATATATAAATCAAAATTATAATTCAAAAATTCATAAAATAATGAAATTCAAGTATAGTTATCATTATATTTTTTACTATAATGAAATTCAAGTATAGTTGTCATGTTTGTGTAGGTAATGATATCGAGAGGAAATGAGGTCACATGGGTTTAGTTTAAATGGGGGAGTAGCATGATTGTTATTTTGTTCACTCAAGTTCAATTCTTGTTATTAAGAATTAGATTCTTACATTCACCCAAGTTATAATCATTTATATTGATTATTATAATTTGATTATCATAATTTAGCTTTCTGACTTCCTTAGAACCAAAACATTTCTGATTTGGATAAAAGCTCCATACTTGAGGTTTTTCTTACTTTTTGACTTTGTAAATAAAAGAGAAATTAAACCGAATATTCATTCAATGGCAGGTTAAAAATTTCATGAAAATGTGGAATGAAAATAAGGAGTTTAGGGAGGAATATGAAAGAAAGTTAGCAATATCCCTATGACGTCAATGTTACATATAGCAATAGATTTGAACTTTACAATGACTAATTTTATATTCAATGGCAGGTTAAAAATCATGAGAATGTGGAATGAAAATAAGGAGTTTAGGGAGGAATATGAAAAGAAAAAGTTAAAGGCTCCCAATCAAAAATTTCCCTATGATGTCAATGTTACATACTGAAGATTATAATGACTAATTTTATAACTACATAGTTTTTGAAATCATTCCCATATTAATCTCTCCATAGATTTAGGAGTGTGTTAGTGACTTGAGGAGTGGCACTCTTTGTTTAACTTTGTTAGAGAAATATTTAAAGCATAATCACATATGAATTTTAATAATTCTAACGTATCAAAGATACTCTAAACATATACTTAGAGTGGTGTTCCATAAAATGATCTTGTAATATATGAAATGGTAATAAAATATAAAACGTAATAAAACGTAAATAAATTTTATGTATTTAGAACTATAATAAACTTTAGAATTTTTAATAGATTAATTACCATATGTTGAATATTTGGTATTATGAATATTTGGTATTATGGGTAAAGGTACAATAAAAAAAATAGGTACAACTTTAAGTTTTACAAATTACGGAGATAAAAGTTCAAAATGTAAAATACAGGTGTAAACTTCGAAGAGAAAAGTTCTACAAACTCAAACATGCTCAATTTATTATTAACAACTAAATGGTTACAATATATTACAAAGTCCTCTCAACAAGAGTCTTTAGTAGTAGCATAAGGATTTATAAAAAAATTCAAGAGCATAACAAGAAGTTGAAATTCACACTTTGTTTTCCTCCAACCCTATAACTTAATAAATAGACATAACAAAACTATAAACCATTTATGTTCTTCCAATTCTACATGTTGGAAATTATGAGAAATTAATTTACCAATTATTAAATTGCTTAGCATTCATTACTTGATATTGATCTTCATACAATCCTTGCTACTACTTGACATTTATTCCTTGTGATCGCTTTGAATTTATTCTCTGTTCCATTATAGCACTGCAAGATGTATGGCACCCATATCCAAACATTCTCCCACTTGTCATATACATTACAAGAGTATAAGGGAGAATTCATCAAATTGGGAGTTAATTGTGGCCCTAATGAAATGCTACTAGATATCTATATATTCTTTCATTTCATGAAAGGTTGGGTTCTTAGCTAGACAAATGACATTTTTACTATCACATTGAACTATAATAGCTCTTTTACTTAGCCCTACTTCTGAAAATAGTTTCAAAATCCAAATGGTCTCCTTACATGCATGAGTAGTTTCCATGTAATTTGTCTTTGTAGTGGGCAAAGCAACCACAACTTATCACTTTCTCATCCAACTTATTTCTCCACCAAACAATCGAAACATGTGTTTGCTTGTAGATCTTCTATCTACATCCCTTTTCCAATCTAAGTCCACACAACCTTGTATATTCATTAAGTATGGGTCCCCTAAAATATCACTATGATAGAAAACAAAATATTCAAAAATATCTTGAAAATGCTTAAAGACCCTTTTCACTACAACCCGATGTTTATTTCTAGGATTAGCCATGAATTGACTCAATACTCCCACTACTTGGGATATGTTTGGTTTAGTATAGACCATGGTATGCATCAAAATTCCAACTGCACTAGTATAAGGAACAAAATCCATATCCTTCATCTTTGTGTGTGTTGTAGGACATTGCCCAATTGAAAGCTTAGTTCCCACATAGATTGGAATACTCAATGGTCTACATATGCTATGTGAAAATGTTGTAGCACAAGGTTTATATACTTACTCTGGATCAACCAAATCTTTTTATTTGCTCTATTTTTCTTGATCTTTACTCTTAAGATATTTTGTATCCCCCAAGTCCATATAAAATGTTTCTGAAAGTTGAGACTTCAAATCACAAATATCATTCTTATTGTTATCAAAGAATAACATATCATCCACATATAGAGTAATAACAAGGAAATGACCACCATATTTTTTGTATTACACATAGTGATATGATTTGGATCTCAAAAAACTCAATCCGAACACAAAAGAATCAAACTTTTGGTACAACATTCTGGGAAATTGTTTGAGACCATATAAAGACTTTTTTAATTTTCTAATCAATGATTTTTTTAATTTTTTCAATTTAGTAATTTGGCTATGTAATATAGATATCCTCCTTCAAGTCACCATGTAGGAGTGTTTTTTTCACTTCTATCTATTGTATCTCTAAATCAAAAGCTACTACTATAGATAATAGGAATCTAATAGATGTAACTTAGAAATTGGGGAAAACATCTCACCAAAGTGTATCCCCTTAACTTGGGAATAGCCTTTTTTAGCTAACCTTGCCTTGTCCTTTCAACAGTCCCATTTAAATTGATCTTGTTTTTTAACACCCATTAACATCCAATGGGTTTCCATCCATCAAGAAATGGTGCCAAGTCCCATGTATCATTTTTTCTAAGTGTATTCAATTCCTCATCCATGACCAATATCAAGGTCTCATTATCTTCCATTTCCATTGCCCCTTGCATAATTCTAGGCTCACCTATGTGATCAAATTAAGAAAATATACATCTAAAATCAAATGGACTATAATTATACTTGTCTTGTTTTCTTCTTTGCTTAGTGGACCTCCTTAAAGTTTGAGGTGGATTTTATGTTCAACAACACATGTATTCCAATAGAGGACGAACAACTTCAATGACCACTCACACAACGATATCAAATATCAACACATCGATGCTTTTACATGGTAAAACCCCTATGGGGAAACATCCACGGCCCCAACCAATGTGGCCACTAGGAGAAATTTATTAATGCAAAAGAAAATATTACAAAGACATTTACAAGAGAGTGTCTTGAAATCGATCATCAGAAAATGAACCTCCATCCTCTTTAAATAGAGATCATGGACCAATCAGGTGTTAAGCCATGGATCAATGTATCCATTAAGATCAAGGAGAATATGAAGCATTTGATCAATCTATGTTGACAACATATCATGACCATCAAATTACCTAACTACAAATTCATAATAATGCACACTAAAGAAACACATTTTTACCTAGTGACACATTGGACCAAGTTGATCTTAACTAACTCCTAAGTGTCTAAATATTCTAGCATCCCCCCTTAAGAACAACTTGGGATAGGATTGAAGGATTTACAAAGGTGACAACATAGGAGAAGTAAAGAGGCATTAGAGATTATCCCCCCTTAATGAGAACTTCCTAAACTCCTTACATAGATTGAAGTTTGGAAAATTTCGCTTATGTAAGAGACTTTGTGATTATGTTAGCAACTTGATATTTTGTAGGGAAAAAGAGCACTTCAATAACTTGATTATGAATGAGCTTTCAGATGAAGTGCATGTGTATCTCAATGTATTTGTTGCACTAATGTTGAACTAGCTCTTTGGCAAGATTAATGTCACTTTGATTGTCACACTAGAGGGTTGTCAGATCTTGTTGCTAGAATCCAAACTCTGAAAGGATATGTCAAAGCCACAAGGAATATTGACTTGCGTTAATCATTGCTAGGTACTTTGCTTCTGTTGAATAACTTGAGAAATATCTTGTTGTTTCTTACAAGCCCAAGTGACAAGTCCTCAACCAATGATAAAAACATAACCTCTAGTAGACTTTCGATCATCGGGTAATTGACCCAATCTAAATTAGTGAAACCACACAATCTGAATTAGTGAAGCCAACCAATAAAGGAGTCCCCTATGAGTTGTAATGTATCCTGAAATGAACTATACCCCATACATACTCAAGTATTCTTTTAGCTTCTCTTTAATGAATTTCATGGGGTGTTCGCATATACCAGGAAAAAATACCAACAACAAAGGAAATATTGAGATGGATATGATTCAAATATAAGAGGCTACCAAATAATTGATGGTACAAAGTGGCATCAACTTCGAGAGAAGTACAAGTGGAAACAAGTTTGACTCCAGATTGAAAGGGAGAAGGGGTTAGTTTAGTATCTTCCATGTTGAAGCAATGAATAAGTTCACAAGCATACTTAGACTAGGAAAGAAAAAAATGTTCTTTGGTTTTCCAAAATTGGAGGCCAAGGAAATAGTGAAAATATCCCAAGTCTGTTGTTTCAAATTTCTTCTTAAGGCTAGTTTTCACATGGTTTAAAAGTTCTGGGTCACTACTAGTGAGGATAAGTTCATCAACATAAAGAACAAGGATTATGAGATGGCTTCCTACTTTCTTGGTATATACATTAGGGTCTAAATGACATCTAGAAAAGTCGACATCAAGAAGAAATAAATCCATTTTGGCATACCAAGCTTGAGAAGATTTCTTAAGAGCATAAAGAGATTTCTTAAGGCTGGAGTCATTCTATACATAGTTAGGAGGTTGTTGCATGTAGATTTATTCTTGTAAACCATGCAATAAGGTGGATTTAACATCCATATGATGGACCTCCCATTTATGTGAGGCAACAAGGGAAAGAAAAAGGCAGATGGAGTTCATTTTGGCTATGGGGGAAAAGGTTTCATTACAGTCAATGCCTTCAACTTGAGAGAATCCTTTGGAAACTAATCGGGCCTTGTGTCTTTCAACACTTCCATCTGATGCATACTTAGTTCTATGCACCCCTTTATGTTTGACAATTTTTATTCCTTTTGGAAGAGGTACAAGATCCCAAGTATTGTTTTCCATCAAAGAACGATAATCTTCATTCATTGTTGTATCCCAATCTGGATGACCTAAATATTTTTCAAATGTATCTAGATCATGAGTCTCTAAAACTTGAGCCAAAATAGAAGAGGCTCATTGAAACTGTGAACATGTTCTATGTTCATTCGAAGGATCACCAACAAGATCACCAGCTAATTCTTGAGTTGAACAGACCCATCAAGGAAGTTGTGTTGTTGGTGTAGGTTTGTATTCAATGGAGTCAACTAGAGGAAGGTTAGAAAGTGAAGGTGTATTTCCACCCTCACTATCATCATCTGAAGAATAATAAACCAGAATAGGAGCAGAACATGGAACAAATGTCGAAAATGGCTCGCAGGCCGAAGAAGGCATAAATATTGAATTAGGATTGCAAGCCAAGTTATTTTCATCAAATTTAACATCTCTTCTAATAATAATTTCATTATAATGAGGTTGAATAAGTCTATAAAATTTTATATCTTTAGAATAACAAACAAAAATACACTTCTCACTTTTAGTTTGTAAAGCTTTGCTTTTCTCATCAGGAATGTGAGCCCATGCTACACTTCAAAATACACTGAAGTGGATTACGTCTGGGTTAATTTTATTCCATGCTTCTTCTGATCTTATATTTTTTAGAGCCTTTGTGGGAGTGCAATTTACTATGTAATTTTCACAGTTAATGGCTTCCTCCCAATAATTAAGACTTAATACCTTAGATTGGATCATACGATTATTTATTTATTTTAATGTGTGATTCTTTCTCTCAGCAACACCATTTTGGTGTGGTGTATATGGAATAGTTTGTTTCATTTGGATGCCTTGTGCAGTGTAGTAAGTTCTAAAATTGTTGTTCACATATTAGCCTCTATTATTTGTTCAAACACTTTGCTCTTAAGTTTTAAGAAGTAAACCAAAGTGCGTTTGGAGAAGTCATAGATAAAAGTTAAGAAATACTTGCACCCATAAAAAGAAGGAGAAGAAAGCATATCACACAAGTCATTGTGAACAATTTGCAAAGGGAACAAGGTGCGCTTAGAGGCGCATTTGTCAAAAATATCCTGATTATGTTTTCCATGAACACAACTGGGGAAAACACCATCTATGAAATAAAAAAGATGAAGATCAGTCATCATATGTTGATTACATAGTTGTTTCAATGAGGGATAGTTTAAATAACAAAACCACTTATGCAAAAAAATTCTCAAGTCATCGCTATGAGAAACAAAAACTGATAGAAAATATGATGACCCAAAGTTGTCAAACGTGTACAACCTAGTAATATCATCATCAATTGCAATTGCAATAACATGCTTAAGATCTTCTAGATCCTTGATTACAACTTGGTGAGTTGAAAACTCTACAGTTTTACCTTCACCTGAATGAGTGATTTGATACACTAATAGAAGGTTATAGGAAAGAATTGGAACACATATACATCATTGAAATGACCATTATCTACCTGAACTATTCCAGACCCTACAACACTAAGAGATATATCATCACCAATAAATGTTTACTTGGTGTTAATTAAATTCATTAAGAGTAGAAAATATGGCTTTATCCTTAGCGATATGATAATGTGCTCCAGAATCAATAAGCCACTCATCAGAAAAAGAAGTAGAAGTTGCATTGAAGGAGAAGCTAAAATAGAAATGCACATGTCCATGAGAAGAAGAGTTATAATAATAAGAATAAATATTGATGTTGTGCTTCTTCATCGGTGCTTCCAAATCTTCCATTTTCTTAAAAAAATTGGAATACACATGACCATATTTCCCACAAAAGCTACAATATTTGTCAATCTTCTTATTTTTAGATTTTTCGCCTTAGTCACCATTAGGAGCAGGATCTAGCGGAGAGGGTTTGGGACCCTAGTTTTTCTTGTTGTTGTGACAAGGATGTTGCTTCTTGGGATTCTTGGATTTATCTTTCTGTTGGAACGTCACCAAGGCTTTGTTGGATGTACTTGCAGTGCTAATCAATACAAGTTGCAAAAGCTTGTCTTATTCTCAAATTAGAGCATCACAAAAGGACTCGAAAGAGGGTTATTTATATGCACTCCCTAGAGTTTCTCTAGTGGCATAAAAGGTAGATGAAAAAATAGAATATGCACTACCAATCTTAGAGAGAATAACATATGTACATTGATCTTCCTTCATATATAGTTGTCACTCTATACACAAAATTATAAGTGTTTTGAACTTAGATAAGTAATCTTCAATGCAAGGAAAATCATCTGGACTTAAAGTCATTAATTGGTTTTCCAACTAGTGAGGTCAAATAATATTGTGTTTACCAAACACAAATTCAATTCTTTCCCAAGATTTATTTAGGCCCTTAACTCCTTGAAGGTGAAACCTTAAATCATGAGAGATGGGCATGTCAATTATTCCACGTGCTTCATCATTTCTATCATCCCATTTCGCATGCTTGTCATCATCAGTGGATTCTTATTATTTTCCTAAGGTAATATGGTACATTCCTTCACTTCTTAATACATCCTCCATATGGGATTTCCATGAGAAGTAGTTGGCACTAGTAATAAAAACATCATTGGGAGAATCCATATTAAATATGCAAATAATATGTATTTAAAGTACGAAACTGATGGTATTGATGGAATGCTCTCATAAAAATAGGTTGTTTAAAAACAAACAACACTAAAAACAGACTTCATATGTGAAACTTATGCCCTTTTGAAAAAAATGCATAAATGGTGACCAAAGATCCATGTGGAAAGTAGAAGTTGGTCCATGTGGTGATAACCCTCCTTTTAATAACCTCACTTTTACAAATAAGTTTCTTATGAGGTGACCCACTTTTAAATAATAAGTGGGGATCATTTTTACAATGAAGTTACTTTATAAATGAAAGTTGCATGCAAAAAAAACAACTTAAAATAAACTATTAAAGCTACTTATAGTGATTCACTTTTATAATTTAAGTGAAATGCACTTTACATTGGATGCATGAACTTTTTCAAAAAAAAGTAACAAAAAAAAGACCTAAACTCAAGACCTCTTACCTAATAAAGCAACTTTTAACCAAGTGAGCTAGTGCAAAACACATTATATTGTTAAGAAGGAGGATTGGGGGCATTGTTGTTGTTGTTTTTTTTGTTGTGGAAGATGGCCTTGGAGAGCATGCTCATAAAAAACTCTTTTTGCACAAGGAAATAATTTCACTTCTCGATGGAAACAAGGGTTAGATCTCGATTAACTTACCCATAAAATGCATTTTTTCCCTTTGTTTTTTATTTATCTAGATTGCACACATCACATGGAAAATAACATACATAGACAAGGAAACCCTTTCCACTATGTTTTTTATTTGTTGAGATCACACAGAGCACATGGAAAACAGAATACACAGATTGAAAAGAGTAGCAAGTCAGAAATAAAAAATAGAAAATCAAAATATTATCTCTGTAAAAAATTAAAAGGGTGTATTCAAGCTTAATACCTCTAGATCTGACTAAAATATTCATATCTTAGGAAAATAGAAACAATTTCAAGTGAAATAAAAGGAATTACTAATTGAAACGAGTGCTCTCGACGCAATGGAATAATCCTCTCAACACATAATTGTAGGAAAATGGAAAAAACTAGAGATGTAGCAACATGAATTCATGATATCGATCTACAATGGGAGTGGGTCCTCAAATGCTCTCTGATACCATGTTTAATAAGACATGTATTCAAATAAGGGTGAACACCTTTAGTAACCACTCACAAAACAAGATCAAAGATCAACACATTGATATTTTTACGTTGTAAAACCCCTATGGGGAAACATCCACAACCCCAACCAATGTGGGCACTTGGATAAATTTATTAATGAAAAATAAAATATTATTGATATATTTACAAGAGATATTATCACAATCAATCATCAACAAATGACCCTCCATTCTATTTAAGTGGAGATCATGGACCAATCAGGTGTTAAGACACAAATAAATGTAGTTGTTAAGATCGGGGAGAATATGAACCAGCAGATCACTCTATGTCAGGAACATATCGTGACCGTTGGATTACCTAACTACAAATGCATACTAAAGAAACACACTTTTAACTAAAAACACATTAGACCAAGTTGATCTTAACTAACTCCTAAGTGTCTAAATATCCTAACAGTTTCTTCCTCCTCTTTCGAACTTTTTGAACCCTCATCATCATTGTTGATTAAGGTTGGTTGTCATTGATGTCAACCCTTGAAGAAAGACCCATAGCATAAAGGTTTGGGTAATGGACCTAATAGTGTTTGATGTAAATATGACTTATTATTGTTTTTTCATGGTTGATAAGAAGTAAATATGGATGAAATCCAAAGTGGTCCCCTTATGGTGAAAGTCCTCATGGAAAGACACTTTGTGTAGTAAGAGAACCCATGCTTAATTGTGGAATAATGAGATGAAGGAAAGTGAATTTGTCAGGGAAAATATCCTAGATGGATAGTGCTTGTCATGTCATTTTCGGTGGTATGTGGAACGTCACATAAT
>SNQJ01S0006596.1:182482-198430 GCA_010110895.2 Picea sitchensis | reverse complement strand
AAATGGGTTTTCAGGAATAAATTGAATGAAGATGGACAGGTTACAAGGAACAAAGCTAGATTGATATGTAAAGGATATGCACAGATTGAAGGAATCGACTTTGAAGAGACATATGCCCCAATTGCCAGAATGGAAGCAATCCGTTTGCTTTTAGCTTATGCATGCTCCAAAAATGTTAAAGTATATCAGATGGACGTAAAATCATATTTTTTGAATGGGGAACTTGAAGAAGAAGTCTACATTGAACAACCAGAAGGATTTCAGTTGTAAGGGAATAAAGACTATGTGTGTAAATTAAAGAAGGCCTTGTATGGTCTAAAAAAGGCTCCTAGAGCATGGTACTCCAGATTGGATAAGTATCTACAACAGGCAGGGTTCAGAAAAGGAAGTACAGACAACAACCTCTACATCAAGGTAAGTCAAGGTAATATTCTATTAATTGAAGTTTATGTTGATGATATTATTTTTGGTAGTGACGATGACAAGTTAAGCCATAAATTTGCAAAAGACATACAGAGTGAATTTGAAATGTCATTACTTGGAGAACTATTCTTCTTTCTAGGACTTCAAATATGTCAAAGCAACCAAGGAATTTTTATTTCTCAAACCAAGTATATCATAGAAATGCTAAAGAGGTTCGGAATGGAAGATTGCAAACCAGTTATCACTCCCATGCAAACCAGTTGTAAGTTGAACAAAGATGATGATTCAAAGTCTACAGATCAGAGGAAATATAGGTCAATGATTGGCAGCCTACTATATGTGACAGCATCTCGACCAAATATAATGCAGGCAGTTGGACAGGTGGCACGATTTCAAGCAGCACCAAAGGAATCACATGTATTAGTAGTAAAAAGAATCTTCAGATATCTCAAAGGAACAGAAGAGTTTGGATTATGGTATCCAAAAGGAAAAGATATATCACTTATGGCCTACACAGATGCAAATTGGGTAGGTTGTATTGATGATTGACGAAGCACTAGTGGAGCAACGTTCTACTTAGGTGAATGTTTGGTATCATGGCTCAGCAAGAAACAATCATCGGTATCTCTATCTACAGCCGAGGCAGAGTATATTGTAGCAACAACATGTTGTACATAGGTTCTTTGGATGAAACAAACTTTGACAGATATACAAGTTGAGTATGATGAGCTCATTCCAAAATATTGTGATAATACAAGTGCCATCAGTATCTCAAAAAACCCGATGATGCACTCCAAGACTAAGAAAATTCCACTCAAGTATCACTTTCTACATGAACAGGTTGTAGAAAAGAACATCAGAGTTGAGTATGTGGGCACAAAAGAACAAGTGGCGGACATCTTTACAAAACCACTTCCACGCGAAGACTTTGAATATCTTCGCCAAAGACTTGGAGTTATTTCTACTCCAAAAATGAATGTTTTTTGAATGCTTATCTTATATGTCTTAGATGTACACGAGGAAGCACCATAAGATGACAGTCTGTCAGGGGGAGCAGCCCCAGATGGAAAGATACCTTTGCCATTGATGAAAAAGGGGGAGAGATTTATCAAATGCAGAGGACAGAGGCATGGTTTCAGGCGGAGCATGAGTGATATGATTTAAGTGTTGCATCATAGTGTTGTCATCAATGTCAAAGGGGGAGATTGTTAATTAAGGTTGGTTGTCATTGATGTCAAACCTTGAAGAAAGACCCGTAGCACAAAGGTTTGGGTAATGGACCCAATAGTGTTTGATGTAAATATGACTCATTATTGTTTTTTCATGGTTTATAATAAGTAAATATGGATGAACTCCAAAGTGGTCCCCTTATGGTGAAAGTCCTCACGGGAAGACGCTTTGTGCAGTAAGAGAACCCATGCTTAATTGTGGAATAATGAGATGAAGGAAAGTGAATATGTTAGGGAAAATATCCTAGATGGATATTGCTTGTCATGTCATTTCCGGTGGTATGTGGAACGTCACATAATTCCTTACGGTTAGAGAGTTATGGCAATGATAAGATGGAGACCCCAGGTTTGGGTAATGGAACCAAGTTTGTTTGATGGGTAATGGTATGAGTTATGATATATTTTTAGATAATACTATTCTATATGGATAGTACATGTCATTCCATTTCTTTTGGTATGTAGAACGTCACATAACTCCTCACGGTTTGAGAGTTATGGCCTTACGAAGTTGGAGGACCCTCATATGTCATCTAGAAGCCCCAAAAGGTCAAAGTAATGAAAGTGGTTTAAAAAGAGATTTTTAAAGGTAAATAATAGAATTGAAGTGATGAATTTATTATAATTCAAGTGAATACAAATAAGTGTTATTTCAATAATAATTTTTAATGGAGAAATTAGAAGTGGACCCCAACCTAAAATAGGAAAGTGGGGCCAAGTGACCTATAGAAGATGTTTTAAAGGCTACTTGGAGTATAAATAATGAGCAAGGCTCTCTCATTTGAATAAAACTTGAGCATATTGAATATTTATGGGTTTCTAATTTCAATGATATCTAAGCCGAAATTAGGAAAGTGAAGAAGAGAAGGCAGAAATGCTGAGGAAAGGATAAATTCTTTTGATGGTGCTTTCTAAGATGTTATTTTCAAGGTCATCACCATTTTAGCTATAAATATTTTCTATAATTATTCAAGATACTGAAATTGCTATATGAAAGTAGAAAAACAAATCAAGTATATGGTTAAAATTCAACGTGGGTCGTTGTATTTTGGGAGTTACACTCTGTGGAGAAAAGGGTTTGTGGCCGATCTGAAACTAATCAAAAAGAGGTGTTTCTGGTAAAAATGTCATAACATATTCATGACAGATCCAAATTTAGTGATACAAAAAATTTTTGTTAGGGTACAGTCTGTAGTATGCTGTGTAACAATTTCATATAATTTCATTAAATACTGTGCGGGGCATGCTCTGAAAGGTTGTTCTCTAGAATAAGAGCAGAGTTCAACAGGTATGTCATTTGCTTTAAATCCTTTTGAGAGGTTCAAAATGTAAAGTGTCACTTGGAGAATATAATAAAACACACTGAGAATATTGTATATCAGTTTCGAATCTTTATACATTACAGGTTCAAAGTTATTATTACTTCAAGTTAGGGTTGTTGAAGGCTAATCAAAACTAGGCATGTGAGACTAAAGAAAAGTTTGATGAAAATACTAGTCTTTTGTTGTTAAAGTTAAGGAAGGTTCGCGAGGAATGTGATCATATACCGGGTCTATTGGTTTGCAGGAATGTGATCATATACACCAGGTCTATTACAGAGCTACAAATTAGATTTGGATGATGAAATTGATGAGGGATTTTGGTTGAGGTACATGTTGAGTACATGGTTGAGACAAGTAGTTGATGAGTTGGCACACATACATGAGGTGTATAATTGATGATGTTGGTACATATTGATGATTCATAGTTGATGAGTAATTGACACATGATTGTAACATATTTGGTACATGGTTGGATGCACTTGTTTATGGTACAGGTTGGTGCATGGTTGATGCACTTGTTTGTGGTACAGGTTGATTACAGGTTGGTGCATGGTTGATGCACATGTTTGTGGTACAGGTTGATTACAGGTTTGTTCATGGTTGATGAACTTTTTTGTGGTACATGTTGATTATAGGTTGAGGTACGGGTTGATGCATGGTTGATGCATGGTTCAGATTTATTGGTACAGGTTTACAACGGTATATCTCACAGTGATAGTGTGACATTGGTTCCATCATTCTACTTCTACTTCAGGGTGGCAGGACGGGGAAAGGACAGGTGGTTGTAACCACCTTCCGATTGTAGCCAGAGAACATTGGGGGTTGTAGCCTCCTTCCGGTTGTAGCCAAAGATTTGGGGAGTTGAAGCTTCCCTCAGGTTGTAGCCTGAGAAACTAGGGGATTGGAGCCTCCTTCCAGTTGCAGCTGGAAAACAAAGGAAGTTGGTGCTTCCAATGAATGTAATTCTTCAAGAAATATAAGAAAAATCATTCTGTGGTTTTCTCCCGATTTGGGTTTCCACGTAAAACACTGGTGTACTATGTATGTGTGTGATTGTTTATTTATTACTGCTCATTATTGGATAATAATTCTACATTGATATAACATTTGAAGAAAAAAGAATATAATTACGTTATTACTGATTCACCCCCCCTCTCGGTAATCCAACAATCATTACGTCCATCATGAACTTCTTATTCATTTTTTGGTTCAAATTATTTTATCTTTGGTGGTAGTTGAACCATTGACTTCTTCTTATCCTTTTTTTGCTACACCATTATAAGAGGAGGCTTAACTTCCTTGAAAATAACATTCCTATTGTGCAAAACTTTTATAACAATAAGATCCAAAAGTCTGTATCATTTCACACCAATGCCATAGCCAATTAAGATACATTTCACATCCTTGATATCCAACTTCAACCACTTCTCCTTAGGAACATGACCACATGTCTCGCAACCAAAAACATGAAGATGCTAAAGTGAGGGATTCTTGCTCATCCAGAACTCCATAGGAATGTTATCCATAAGAGCTAATGTGGGAGATATATTAATCAAGTAACATGTAGTATAAATTGTTTCTTACCGTCACTTATTATCTAAGCCAACTCCATTAAGAATACTCCCATTTATCTCTATTAACATTGTGTTCATGCATTCTATAACTCCATTCTACTGAGGGGTATATTGAGCTGTTTTATGTATTTCAATGTCATTTCCCTTAAAAAACTTATCAAACTTTGCAGAAAAAAACTCATCACCATTATCATCCCTTAACACCGTAAACTCCTTAAACTGAATAAAAACCTTAGATCTAGTTTTAAGTAAATATACCCACGTCCTTCTAGAATATTTATCAATGAATGAGACATAATATGAATCATTTTAAATCAATGGAACTTTAACTAGAACAAATAAATCATAATGAATTAAGTCCAACAACTAGAAGATTTATGAGAACTAGAATAAAATTGAAAATGTTTATGTTTTGCATATATGCAATGCTCACAAATATCAAATTCAAGAGTACAATAATTCGTTCCATCGACAAGACTTTTGTTTTTCAAGGCCCATAGGCCCTTCTCACCTATATGGCCCAATATTTGGTGCCATAACATTGTCTTATATACAAATAACTTTCTTTCTGAAGCAAGTTCTTGTTTAGGTACCTAGAAATCATGACCATCAAAAGTAGATATAGGTTCTAATTATGAACATGTAGATCCTATAGGTTTCTTTGCAACATAAATCAAAGAATTATTACATGGAATAGTGCATGAATCAAGCTAGAGAAAAATTCCCACACAAACACCTTTAGCAAGAACTAGGTCTCCTCGAGCCATCTTACACCCTTTGTTAGCGAAAACAACTTGCAATAGGGGATTCACCTTATTAACCAATATATTATCACATTCATTGATAAAGGGGGTTTTAAAATTGATAAAAATCAAGTCAATATATTATAGGTATTGGTAGGGGATGCAGGTAATGGTGGGGTTTATAGTTATTGGGGGTTATAAAAAAGGGTATCTAGTAAAAATTAGGGATATTTAATAAAAATATGGAGTTTTTTAATTGGAAATATGTATTGGAAGGGGGTCAACAAAATAATTTTAGGAGGCTTTTATCAATTAGGGGTATTATTTAATATACCATGAATGCACGTGATATATCATAGGTTCACTTAATGAAGGCCCCATGCAAATTGCACAGTCGTATCATTAATATTTCTTACTTATTGTATGTTTTGTGCTAAACCTAAAATGTGCAAAACTCCTTTGATCCCTTCTACTTTTCCATTAGATAATATAATCAAGACTCTACCACAAATAACTATGTTGAGAGGAGAGTCATCACCAACATATACCATCCCACCATCATAATTATAATACACTAAAAAAAGTGTCGATGGGAAGTCATATGGAAGGAATCTCCATAGTCTATCAACCATGAACTCTAGATTGCATGGGTTGCCAAAGTTACAACAAATACATCCCCACCATCCTCTCGAGAAAATATTTTTAGACTCATCATCATAATCATTGTTTTCCTTCTTATTTTTCTTTAGTTATTCCTTTCAATCTCTTCTAAAATGCCTCACCTTGTTGTAGTTCCAATATTTTTCCTTAGTCTTTATAGGAGATTTATGTCTTCCACAATATTTGTATTTTGTTTTTTCTCTCTTTTTTCATTTTCCTTTTGATATTCCATGAGAAACCAAGGCCTCATTGGTGGATTCAAATATTTTTATCTCACCTCCATTGTGATTAAAGCAACCACAACCTCATCAGACACTAATGTCTTTATAATGCTTCGAATGGCCATTGCAAGGTTGTCCCATGAATTTAGAAAATAAATCAAAAGTTTCATACAATAATCCTTGCCATCCATATTCACTTCAACTGAGATCAATTGGGTCACAATAATATTAAATGCATTTAGGTGCTCGGTTTTAGAATCACCATCACTCACTCTCAAGGTAAACATCGTTTTTCATATAAAATGTTTATTAACCAAAGATTTAATGTGATACAATTACCCCAACCTCTTCCAGAGAGTTGTTGTGATTTTTTCTTTCGAAATGTTCAATAATACTAAATTTTCCAAAAAAAGCCTAATAATGCTTCTCTCCTTTCTATCCAACAACACCCACTCTTCATATTTCATACCAGCGGGTTTGGTTCTAGATACTGCAACCCATAGATCTTAATATACTAGAAGATCCCCCCATCTTGAGATTCCATAATTCAATGTTGGTGTCATTAAAGTTCTCTATTTATAATCTAGACATGCTCTCCAATCCCTTACAACAATATTTCCTTATGTACAATCTCCCTCTCAGACCAAGATTAAATCAAAACACCTTGTCCCTAACACCTTGGATCTAAGGTGATCAGGATTTGATACCAAATAAAAGGAATTAAATGTGTGGAATATGACTCTTACACTAATCAATGAGAGGTGAATGTGTATAAATGAAATAAACATGGTTGTAATAATAAATAACATAGAAACATACAACCATTAGACAATGATTTACCAGAGAAAACCCCCACACTATAAAACACATTCAATGTATTATTCAACAACAAAATGATTTTGATACATTGTAGAGTCTATGTGCTCTTTATTGATACTAGGAGGGGGGTGAATCAATATCAAGTACAATTTAAAAAAAAAATCAACCAGATTATATATTCAATTATATCCAATGAGCAATGAACAATAGTAGAAGAGTTACACCAATACACCTTGCACATTATATGAGAAATAATCAATAGTTATTGTTCAAGGGAAGTAATGACTTCCAAGGGAAGCTAGAGATTCCAAATATAAAGAGAGGGATAAACCTCCAAAAGGAAGATACAATCCTCCAATATCAAGAGAGGGTTGACATCTTCATCCTTGCCCCTTCCTTCCACCCAAGAATATATGAGAGATAATAAAACTTTACATTAAATTATCACCATCAACCAACCATCACATAGAACTTGATAATGTTTCCTGAGACTTCTTCAACTTATGCAATTCTTCACTTCTTGGAATAATTTGATCCTATAGATAATATTACTCAATGTATTCTTTGAAACTCCTCCAAGTTTCACTCCTTGAATCCTCCCAGAAAATGAGTTATAGAGAAAATGGTAGACCTTATTCAATTATGGTTTACTCAGGAGAGCGAACTTGTATAGAATTCCCCACGCTCAATATTTTACATAATATTTTGAAATGCATACACAAGAAACTAAATCATGTACTCTTCCCAATGCAATTTATCTCACTTTATTTGGATTCTCTATGAATATGTTATGATTGTTTTACCCGAAACACCTGTTTATGACTAGCTTCAAGACTAGTCAAAAACCCTATCTTCCATAGAGTGTATCTCCAAAATTTTAGCAAATAAAGAGTTGCAATTTTTACCATAGGTACCTAGGTATGTCTTCTCAATAGCCTCCAAACTTAACCATTTAAATCGTTCTAGAAACAACGTTATAGCAAAAATGGTAAGATGACCTGTAAATAGCATACCTTAGAACACATCACTAAAAGACTTCATTCTCCCTTGAAATTCGGCCATCTTTGCTTCATATTTCCTCTGAAATTTGACTTATATATCCTTGTTCATTAACAAAATTGTGTTTTTTTTAAATTAATGTATAATGATATGTATTTATACCCTTTATGTCAATTCATTTTAACATTAGGGCCGACATGTAGTTTATGCTTCAATTTACATTGTCATCTTCAAAAATTCATTTCTCCTCAATCGTGAGGATCCACGTGGCATGCCACATACCATCAAAACTGGCATGACTTATACTATCCATCCATGGGTGTTGTATCTGCATGTGTAATTTCCTTCATGTCTATCTACTTCGATCAACTGTGGGGTCCAAAAGAGAATGGCTAAGGTTGGCATCAATGACTGCAACCAATGACTAGGGTTGACATCAATGATAACAACCAATATTCCAACAATATCCCCCTTTTTCATTGATGGCAACAGTCATGATCCCCCTGTCCTCATGCTCTTGGTTTTTCTCCCCCTTTGACATCAATGGAAAAGGGTGGGGCTACTCCCCCTAATTTTAATGGAAAAAGGTAACTCTCTTCTTTGGGGTTGCTCCCCCTAAACATATAACACCTAATAAAACTTCATTTTTATGGTCTCTTTATTCCTTGGAGCTTTTTCGTGGATCTAGGACGTATATGTTACTTGGTCTTCTTGTTGCAGTTGCAACCAATCTTCCTGAACCTTCTTCTTTGATTTTTCATCTTTGTGAGTCAAACGTGAGAGTATATCCTTGATCACACATTTTACTAACACTGAGTAGATTATGCTTCAATTATTCAACCAATAGGACATTCTTTTCTTTTACATTTTTTCTTCCAATCTCTACTACACATTTTCCAAGTATTTTGGCAAATGAGTCATCTCCAAATGCAACATTTCCACCCTTTCTCTTCAATCTTATGAATTTGCCTTGATCCTCGGTCATGTGTGAAGAACATCCACTGACTATGTACCATTCATCTTCTTCTTTACATTCTTCAGCGGTCCATGCTATTCGACAATATTCATTGTTTGGAATCTCTTTCCTTCTCCATATTGTGGTTGGCATAGGGACATTTGTCATAGGAGCATCTTCATTCATTTATCTTCAATCTCGTGCTTTGTGACCAAGATAATTACATTTGTAGCATACAATATTTTTTTCCATCAATGGGGAAAATGAATTATAACTTCTATTGAAAAATCGATGATTGTTTCCATATATTATATTTACACCATTAATGTTTCTTACATAGTTGTTCCTTTCATTGATTCTGCAATTAATTGCCTTATGTCCAAAAAATTTGCAAGTATAACAATGACCAAGAAAAAAAAATTGATACCTGGGAGTAAGTGACATTCTTTGTGATGTAGTCCATCTAAGTTCATGATCTACTCTTCTATAGTTTCCTTCATACTGATTGAAGCTTCTTTGATTCCTAAAGGTAGGAGGTCTTCTTGGATATTCATCTCTTTTGTAATCATTCCTTCTTTCTGGTATCCCGGTCCACTTCTCATCAACTGTCTGTGTAGATATTTCTTCAAGATTCTTGTTGGTACTTTCATATTCTTTGTATGAAGTTTCACCCATGCATCCAAGATGTGTTAAGTCTCTTTTCACTTGAGATTTTCTTAATCTCTTCCTCAATGAGATGACTTCTTGTTCAAGTTTCTTACAATATTCTTCTTTCTTCATCGATTTGGACATTCCTTACTTCTCTTATTCGTCTTCCTTCTTCGAGTAGAGTTTTCAAGGAAATGATTTATTATCTTAGTTTATCAAAGTATTCTAATTGTTTCTTCAAGATTTCAATTGTCTTTTCACAACTACATAATTCACTTCTTAGTTTTCTATGCGTGTTTTTGAGCTTGCTATTTTCAATCTCAACATGCTTCAATTTTTTAAGATTCTCATCTTCTTGTTCAATCATTTCTGCTTCATGATTGTCTTCTTCTTCATTGGAATTTTCTTCTTCAGTATCATCTCTTTCAATCCTTGGATAAGGTCATTCAAATTCAACATGTCCTACTCATTTACAATTAAAGAAAAAGAACTCTTCTATTTGCCTCTTTGAAATATGAAATGTTGTAATTTGATTCAACTTCTTCTTCTTCTGCTTCTGCTTCTTCCCTTGCATAAAGGTCTTGTAGCTTGTCCCAAATCTCTTTTTATGATGCACATGATCCCACCTTGGATTTAATTGAATCTATCAATCCATCTAGGATGGTATCTATTGCCAATTTGTTGTTCCTTCTTTCTTCCTTTTGAGTTGCAGTCTTTGGTTTCTTCAAAAGCATTGTATCCTTAACCAACTAAGAATCAAATATCTGCCCCAAGATCTTTCAAGTAAATTTCCATTATATTAATCTAGTATTCAAAATTGATTCCATCAAATGGTGTAATCCCATTTGGAATGGTGTCTCCCATTTATTCTTAGGATCTTCCTTCCAGTGGTTAAACTGTACTGAAGGTAACCTGCTCTGATACCAATTGTTGATACTGAGAGGGGGGTGAATCAGTATCAAGTACAATTTAAAAAAAAAATAAACTAAATTATATATTCAATTATATCCAATGAGCAATGAACAATAGTAGAAGAGTTACACCAATACACCATAATACATCATGCACAATATATGATAAATAATCAATAGTTATTGTTCAAGGGAAGCTGCAGCTTCCAAATATAAAGGGAGGGATAAACCTCCAAAAGGAAGATACAATCCTCCAATATCAAGAGAGAGTTGACCTATTCATCTCCCCTTCCTTCCACCCAAGAATATATGAGAGATAATAAAACTTTACATTAAATTATCACTATCAACCAACCATCACATAGAATCTGATAATGTTTCCTGATACTTCTTCAACTTCTGCAATTCTTCACTTCTTGGAATACTCTGATCCTGTAGATAATATTACTCAATGTATTCTCTGAAACTCCTCCAAGTTTCACTCCTTGAATCTTCCCAGAAAAGGATTTATAGAGAAAATGGTAGACCTTATTCAATTCTGGTTTATTCAAGAGAGTGAACTTGTACAGAACTCCCCGTGCTCAATATTTAACATAAGATTATGAAATTTGTACACAAGAAACTAAATCCCGTACTATTTCCAATTCAATTGGTCTCACTTCATTTGGATTCTATATGAATACGTTACAATTGTTTTACCTGGAACACATGTTTATGAATAGCTTCAGGACTAGTCAAAAACCCTATCTTCCACGGAGTGTATTTCCAAAATTATACCAAATAAAGAGCTGGAAATTTTACCACAGGTACCTAGATATGTCTTATCAATATCTTCCTAATTTCACCACCTGAATCGTTCTAGAAATAAATTTATAGTGAAAACGGTAAGATGAACTATAAATAACATACCTTAGAACACATCACCAAAAGACTTCATCCTCCCTTGAAATTCAACCTTCTTTACTTCACATTTCCTTTGAAATTCGACTTATATCTCCTTTTTCATTAACAAACTTGTGTGTGTTTAAAATGAATGTATAATGATATGTATTTATACCCTTTATGTCACTTCCTTTTAACATTAGGGCCGACGTGCAGTTTCTGCTTCAATTCACATTGTCATCTTCAAAAATTCATTTCTCCTCAATCGTGAAGATCCATGTGACGTGTCACATAACATCGGAAGTGGCATGAATTATACTATCCATACATGGGTGTTGTATCTACATGTGTAATTTCCTTCATGTCTATCTACTTCGATCAACTATGGGGTCCAAAATCCAATGACTAGGGTTGACATCAATGACTGCAACCAATGACTAGGGTTGACATCAATGACAACATCCAATCTTCCAACACTCTCAAATCATAAAGTTGAAATATTTCAATAATCCTAACATAACAAAGATGTACTTATAATTTGTTCTACAAAATTATCTTGTAATATATGAAATTGTAATAAAATATATAAAAATTAATATAACTCAAATAAATTATACGTATTTAAAACCAGAATGAACTTTTCTTTGTAACTTTTGTTTTGAATCATAGCTATCCAAATGCTTAATAGATTAGTTATTTTATGTTGAATATTTGGTATTTTACAAATTGATTGCACCGAGAGTAGTGAGGTTCTCTACAACCCAGTATGGGGGAGATGTTGAGGCGTTAGTGTTATGTTATGTCATGTTATATATGCACCAAGAGTAGTGAGGTGCTCTACAACCCAGTATGGGGGAGATGTTGAGGAATTAGTTTTATGTTATATAACGTCACATTAAAAAGAAACTAAGTTGACTCAATTAAAGAAAAAAAAAAAAAAAAATTGGGTCAATTAAAAAAACAGTTATATGCATCGTGTAAAAAATGACATGGAATGAAATAATAAGTAAAAACTTTACACCTTAAGAAATTGGATCCCTCTTTGTGCATGATAGATCTGAGTTTAAGATGGATCTATGTTGGTTTCTACTATTATAATATGTTAGTTTACTTGATTTTATGCTTAATATGGTAAAAAACATTATTAAAATATTATACTCATCTTAATTGTTAGCATATGTGTATTTATAGAGGTTGAAAAAATAAATAGTTATAAGATTTTCATAATTTCAAGACATTTATTTTGCAATATTTCATTTTATTATTTATTTTATTGGTTATCAAGATTGATAAGGGTTGATGCAAGTTAATGCTTTCTTCTATGATGTCTTAGTTGTAAGGGAAATTTGGAAAAGAAACAATATGTTTGATTAGGATAAATTATTGGAGGTACATGCACCACTTATTAAAATATGGTGTGAAAAATGAAACTTAAGAAATCAAATTAGCTTTCAAAATTTATAATTTTTATACATGGAAAATTTGTATAAATTTGAAGAAAAAAAACACATTCTTATAATAATGATATGTTATTTTTTCTTCTAAAATGCAATGCATATGTTTGTGTTAAGATGTCACTTTAGTACCTAAATGATAAAATTTCTTAAAGCATATTTGCATAGTTGTAGATGACACTCATTTTCTATGCACTAATATTTTCCTCATATTTTTAATGTTATATATATAGTCAATGAAGCCTTGGAATTAAAGGTCAAGTGTTAAGACTGTATTTGTGGGTCTTAATATAATTGATTGATATTTTTTATAATATATATTTCTTTCTCCATATTTTTGCGCCATATAATTTGTTTTCTATATGGGAAAGGAAATTAACATTTGTGACAGAAAAAAGAATAGACAAAACCCCATAGAGAGGAAATATGTGATGGTTGGAAGCCTTGTTCACAATAATTTAGGCCTAGAAAGTTTATTTTTTATTTTTGAACATTGTGTAGACCCCTAGACTCATCATACCCAAAACCAATTAATGGTGTCTATATCTCACTTATAGGCTAAAGATCCAATAGAAAGGTCTTATGTGGTGATTTAATGCATCTTTCACATACTTGATCTTGAAAATATTTCTTAAATGTTTGGGGCCTTTTTTATCCTTGTCTAACCATTGATCAATCCCAAAGACGCATTATACTTACTCAAAACATCATAATTTCCACTAGTAAATGAATCATAATAGAAAGATCCCCAAGAGAGGGAATGTTTTATGATTCTAGGTGATTTTTATGTATATAGAGCACAAGAAGTGTAATTTAGAATAAAAATCTCTAAATTGTACTCCCTTAACCTTAGTAGACCTCAATACCCATTCTTGGTTTAGAAATAGCTTATTCATGGTGCTCATACCACCCTTGGAGGTGATTGTAACATATAGATTTTAGATGTGGTTGTTCAAGGATTTTTGTATGGTGCTTGAGTTTGAGAAGCAAGGTTTAGTAATAGAGCCTATTATTTCCCTCCCCAACTATGGTCAAGTACATGAGACACATCCATGATTCATGATGTATTTTCATGGCACCTATATTCAACTTGGATGCCAAAGACTCCCCGGAGAGGTCTAATGTTGGGGTGTCTAGGTTTTGTTCATGGTGCTTAAGCTCAAGAAGGTTTTATTAGTGCTCAAATTCATTGTTCCCCACAATCATGTTTATTCATCAACAATCTCATTTCTAATATAAAAAAATCTACTCATGGCACTTGTATCTCACTCAGTGGCCCAACACCCCCTACGAAGTTGTTTTGTGTTGGTTCAAGGACTTGTTCAGGGCTCTTGAGCTTGTGAATCTATGTGGTGATCTAAGGACACATTCATGGTGCTTGAGCTTGAGAAGTTATGTTTAGGGCCAAAGGCCATTTTTCTTCTCCCTAGAACATGTTTAATGGAATAAATCTATTGTTTTCCTACCATGACCATGGTGAAAGTATTGAGACCAATATATGGTGTCAAAAACATCCTAATGGATGTAACATCCCACTCTTTCACACTAAGCGAACTTATTCTTTGAGGACACTTGCTCACAAGTGATCTGGATTATTTATGCTATTAAAACATTTGATTTTGATTATGAGGCATTATGGGTTGATGACATGTTGTTTTATTGCATTGACATAGACAGGTGCTATTGACTCGATTTTACTGAGTGTCCAGGATTTTGGACCTCGAGGATGCAAAGGCATCGATGGAACCCCTTGGACTCCGGATCAATTCGGGGAGTGTACCATTGGGGTTTGATTTTTTTACTGTGATATTAATGCATCTGATTAGATCATATGATATGGATATATTCAGACATGATTCGTTGATGATGCAGGCTGACGATAGATTTTCGACTAGACTCACATGTGGAGTAAAAAGGTCACGCACAACTATCAGAGATGTTGAGGGGAGAGGTGTGGACAGCAGCCCTGCCACAGCCTACTAGCACTCTCACCGTGGCTCGAACTGTAGGTTAACGTTTACCTAGTTTGAGAGGACCCACGATGTCGTGAGGGCGGACTGGGACAGTCGCTCATGATGATTTTAAGGGGCATGCAATAAGGTGGGGGCCTTATTCCTTAGAGTCCCTTAGTCTCCCACAAGTTCACCTGGTGGAGTATTGACTCCAAGGGTTTTCTATGTCTACCAAGTCAGTCAAGAGGCGAGTGGCACCCTTGGAGCACCTGGTGCGTCTTGAAGGGCACGTCGTGCAAGAAAAATGGAAAGAGGCAAGTGGCACATTTGGAGCATGTAGTGTGTCCTGAAGGGCACGTCACGCAAGAGAAACAAATTAACGCGAGTGGCACCCTTGGAGCACCTAGTGCATCCTAAAGGGCATGTCGCATTGTTGATGATAAATGAATGAACCTAGATGGCCTCAGGACGAATAACGTGTTAAGAATTTTTAAAAACAAATTCCCTAATAAAATGTCGCCCAGTACGAAAATTTAAGGTCTAAGTATAAATTATGCTAGTGGTAAAATTTTATCTATCAATTTTAAAAAGAAAATAAAAATAAAAAAACAACATAAATAATAATTATACTCTTTGTTAAATCTTGTAATAATAAGGGGGTAAGCAATTTAAATGATTCATAAAAATCCGTTCGAGTAAAAAAAATAAAAAAAGGGGAAAGAATTATTTTATTATTTATGATAATTTAAAATTATTAACTAAAAAGGGAAAAAGGAAAAAGGGAGTTAATTTCTACACCTGCGAATTTGAGTCCTAAATGAAAAGAGGAAAGAGGAGAATCTAAAATATTTAGGAAACTAGGAAAAGAGGGAAACATAAGAAGAAAAGGGAAACCCAAGGGAAAAAACAGAAAGTCAAACTTAGTAAGGTATCTACCATTAAGAACTTTCTAATTTAAAATTGAACTAGCAAATTGATAATGGGGAAAGTCATTAAAACCTGTAAGAGAATTTGGGTACACCTATGAGCGATTCTAGGAGTGACTCTAGGTGGGTGAGGGAAATAAATAAATTTAATTTATTAAAGAAATTAATTTGTGGAGGAATGAAGGGGATGGGTGACACTTGTACGGGGAGGAATTTTTAGGATTTAATTTTTA
>SNQJ01S0006596.1:166436-182432 GCA_010110895.2 Picea sitchensis | reverse complement strand
GGGTGAGGGAAATAAGGGAAATTAATTAATTAAAGAAATTAATTTGTGGAGGAATGAAGGGGATGGGTGACACTTGTACGGGGAGGAATTTTTAGGATTTAATTTTTAAAAACTTAATTAAATGAGATTTTAGGAAAGTAAGGAACTTTGAAACTCTATATAATGAAGGGAGGAGAAGGATGAAGGATCTCTTATGTTTGTGTAATGTTACGCTGCAGAAATATCTACTTGACTGACTTAGCTTGTGGGAGTTGGGATACCCAGCTCGGTGAGGAGTGGTAGCTCGGCCTTGAGAGGCGAGCTGGGAGCTAGTTGAATCTCTAGATAGTGTGTGTGGCCCCTTTGCGGCTCAGGGGGCTAAGGGGGAAGAAGAGTACCCCTAGCATTGTCTGGGAGGTACCGATGAAGTCTCGTCGATCGGCAAGCGGGAGTTTCACGGAGGGCACGGGACGTCACTCAGAGTGGGCGATCAGGCAACGGTACGCTCTCTTCATTTTTGTATGGTAGATTGTTGTAGGATTTATACTTGGATCTGCATGTTTAATGGAGTAAGTAAAATGATTGTCTAGATTGATGACTGAATTTCTTTCATAGCCTAACTCGATGATTGATTGACTCCCATGGCCTTCATTTACCCACATGTCTTTACCTCCTTGTGGTGTTTGATAGTGACCATTGTGGTTGTTTTCCCTTCGTTCCTAGCTCATCAGTCCTCGCCTGGGCATTCGGCCAGGAGCCTAATCTACAGTCGTCGCTTCGGCGTTAATAGACCTATGGATCTCAAGGCCCTGCCTTTCTGTGCGAGGATGATGAGCAAAGGACGAACCTATCAGTCGTCTAACTCTGTTGTTGTCCTTAGATGATTGGATCCTTTCAGTTCTCTTACTGTTGTCTGCAATTTGTATTGGTATTCTGGCAATGGAAAAACGAATTGATTCATGTCTGCATTTAAATTTGTATTCTGGCAATGGAAAAACGAATAGATTCATGTCTGCATTTTCTATTGGTATTATGGAAATGGAAAAACGAATTGATTCATGTTTGCATTTTGTATTTGTACTTTGGAAATGGAAAAACGAATTGATTCATGTCTGCATTTTTTTATTGGTATTCTGGAAATGGAAAAACGAATTGATTCATGTCTGCATTTGTATTTGTTTTCTGGCAATGGAAAAACGAATTGATTCATGTATGCATTTTGTATTGGTATTATGGAAATGGAAAAACGAATTGATTCATGTTTGCATTTTGTATTTTTACTCTCGAAATGGAAAAACGAATTGATTCATTCTTGCATTTTTTTATTGGTATTCGGGCAAGGGAAAAATGAATTGATTCATGTTTGCATTTGGTATTGGTATCTTGGAAATGGAAAAACGTTTTTGCTTTTATATGTTGCCAGAGATTGTCGTTTTAAATGCCCACGTTTTTGTTTTCAAATAAGACCGAGTTTACTGTTTTAAATGCCCACGTTTGTTTTTCAAATGAGTCTGAGTTCGTTGTTTAAAATGCCCACGTTTTTGCTTTCAAATGAGTCTGAGTTTGTTGTTTAAAATTCCCACGTTTTTGCTTTCAAATGAGGTTGAGTTTGCCGTTTAAAATGCCAACGTTTTTTCTTCCAAATGAGACTGAGTTTGCCGTTTAAAATGCTCACGTTTTTTCTTTCAAATGAGATAGAGATTGTCGTGTAAAATGCCCACGTTTTTGCTTTCAAATGAGTCTGAGTTTGTTGTTTAAAATGCCCACGTTTTTGCTTTCAAATGAGACTGAGTTTTCCATTTAAAATGCCCACGTTTTTGCTTTCAAATGAGACTGAGTTTGTCATTTAAAATGCCCACGTTTTTGCTTTCAAATGAGATTGAGATTGTCGTTTTAAATGCCCACGTTTTTGCTTTCAAATGATGCACTGAGCTGTTGTTAAATACCCATGATTTGCCATTAATTGGTAGCGTGTGCTTGCTGAGGTATGGCACAGCGATTCGCCATTAACCGGGACTGTGTTTTGCTATTGGTGTGACCTCGTTTTACCCCATTAAATGGTTGACTGTGGTTGTTGGATTGGACACCATTTTTCCTTAAATGTTGCCTACGTTTTACTATTAATTACCATCTTAATTGCAATGATAAAATCTATATTATTTTCTTATTAATTGCCATGTTATTTGCTACCGTGAAATAGTCATTGGTAGATTCCTTCTTTTTATTAATTGTCGCAGCAAGTTAAATGGCTAAACAATATGAAATCGCCTTGTTATTAAGCTATTAATTGTTATGTTAACAGTCATGTAATTGCTCTTTTACTGTTATATTAATTGTTATGTTAATCAACATGTTAATCGCCTTGTTATTGCTTTATTACTTGTTATGATAACAGTCATGTAAATGGTCGTGTCAGTGCTAATTTAATCGTCAGGTAACTGCTATGTTAATTGCCTTCTTATATTGTGACAACGATGTTAGTAGTTAGGAGTTTCCTTCTCAATGATAATAGACAACTAGTATTATTGGTTTGGTCAGTATATCTAGACTACACGTTGAGATTAAATTGTTCATAGGTGTTATAATAGTAGCATCCTACATTAAGCTTGTTAATATTGTTATTCAAGTTAATGGATAGTTGGATGGAGATTTTGGATTAATGTAGAATTACTCAATTAGGTTGTATTAATGATTAAATTTAGGTTCGTGAGTAAGGACTAGATTACCAATTTTAGACTTGCTAAATTGATTATAATGGAGGTTAGATTGATTGATTGTATTAACGTTAAATTAGTGGGTGAATTATTGAATAATTGTAACTTTAACGTGCCCCGTTTAGAATGGAACCCATGTTAAAATAGATTGTATTCATTGCCTGGTTTAGAGTGGGTGATTGGTTCAGTCGGGGACGATGCCGTGTATTGTCTTGCATCATCCCTTGTCTTCTTCCTCTCGTGTTTCGTTGACCTATTGTTGGGGTATGGTTGTGGTTTTTCTTATTGGTATTCGGTTCCTATCGCATCAGTTTGTCTAGAGTCCTCGGTCCGGATAGCTTATGTTGCACCAAGGTTATTGATGCATCTATCACCTGGGAACGGCATGATTCTTGATGACAGGATCATGGCACGCCCTATGGGATAGCGGCGAGTGAGAACTTGGTCAGAGTCGGTGCGTTCTATGTGAGTGTTGTCAAGCATTATCGGTTTCTTTATGGCACATGGGTTGAATGCCTTCAGGCATTAGGTTCGTGCGCCTAGAGGTTCTAGTCCTTGTTGTTTGGATGTTGTGTCGGGATGGGGATGTTGCCCCTTAGCTTGTAGGCGTGGTCGTGTTGTGTCGGGCGAGTAGTCGTTCCTCCTTGTTGTTCTATGTTTAATTCACCCAGTTTCCCTTGTGTTAGTGAGTGGAGTCATAGTTGCCCATTTGCTTGGAATGCGTGCTAGCATTCGTCATCAATGGTGTGATTAAACTGTTGTCATCGTCGCCTTCTTGCCTCTTAAGTCCTAGAAAGAAAAAATGAAAACAAAAAAAAACTGCTTCGCTTGTTGTCGTAACGATGGGGTCGTTACATATGGTATCAGAGAGGGTTCAACCCTGCGACTGTGGATCGTCAAGCTTTGCACTACAGTAAACCCATGACTATTAACCCTTACGTTAAGTAAAAACCTTAACGTGTCCTCGTGGATATCGCATTTAGAGGGCGCCCCTAAGGGTCCACAATGTGCAATAGCTAGTACCATTAGCATCCTCCGAGATCTCGAGAGAGATGAGTTCTAGCGTCCATGAGTGTCACGGATGGTGGTGTCATCGAATCATAGTTGTAGAGCAAGGCATGTGCTTCACACTTCGCGTTTTTTACGTCCAGCATGAAGGTCCACATGGTGGTCTTTCGACTAAAGGGGAGTGCTCTTTTATGGTATAAGATGCTCCTGCCCATTTTGAACATGGTCGTCGATGACGTGTCATGGGAACTATTCAAGGGACGGTTCCAAGAGAGGTATGTTTCTAAGGAATTCGTTGAGCATCAACTCAACGAGTTTGACGCCTTGTGACGAGGTAGCCGCACAGTTCCCGAGTACGATGCCCGTTTTGGAGCTGCTTCAATATGCTTTGCACCAAGCTACCTAGAAACTTAAGGTCAAGAAGTTCAAGTTTGGCCTTATTGTTAGAATTCATCTTCTACTTCGGGTATCGGGAGTACTGGACTGAAGAAGGGGTGTTGGACGTGTGGGGAGCCACACTACCAACGCGACTGCCCGGTGGAGAGGACTAGAGCATCTAGATTAGCTGGACCCCCTACCGTGGGAGATATGGGCAAGGACCATCAGATTTATGCAGCGGTGAATAACTACTAGGAAAAGCACCAAACCCTTAGTATTTTGATAGATCTCAGTGCTACTGAGAGTTTTATTTCGGGTGCAGCGCTAAAAAGGATTAAGGTAAAGGCAGTCAAACAGGATGATTTTAGCTTCGTAGAGATGGCTTCAGGAGCCAAAAAGAAGGTTGGAGGAAAGGTTACAAGCTGTACCCTTAACCTGGGAGAGTTTGTCACCAGATCCAACCTGTATGTCATGATCTTAGGATCTTATGACGTCGTGATTGGTATGGACTGGTTGGAATCGCATGAGGCGATACTCAACTATAAGACAAAATGGTTGAGCTTGGTCGATGATGAGGGACAAAGACGAGTGATTGTAGGTCAGAACTAGGGAGTTTCCCTGAGGTTCATCTCTTCCTTGTAGCTTCGGAAGAGAATGCGCAAGGAGTGCAATATTTATGTGATCTTTGTGTTAAACGAGAAGGGAGTAGCAGAAGGTCTATAACACCTTCCGGTGGTGAGAGAGTTTGCGGACATATTTCCGGAGGATTTACCTAGGATGTGATCGGAGAGGGAATTGGATTTTACCATAGACCTAAAACGGGGGACTGAACCGATAGTGAGAATGCCTTATCGAATGTCGACCCCGAAGTTACAGGAGTTGAGAATGAAACTAAAGGAATTTCTGGACCTCGGACAGATACGTCCAAGTGTGTCACTGGGGGGTGCGCCTGTTATTTTAATATGAAAGAAAGATGGTTCATGGAAGCTCTGCATTGACTACCATTAATTGAACAAGGCCATGATCAAGAATCAATATCCATTGTCGAGGATTGATGATCTGTTTGATCATATGAAGGGTGCAATGGTGTTCTCAAAGATCGATTTTCGATCAGGGCACCACCAGTTACAGATTAAGGAAGATGACATCCCTAAGACCGCCTTCAAGATGAGGTTTGGACATTGTGAGTTTATTGTTTTACCGTTTGGACTGACAAATGCCCCAGGGGTATTTATGAGTTTTATGAATGGGGTGTTCCGCGAGTACTTGGACAAGCTCGTCCAAGTATTCATTGACAATATTTTGATTTACTCTCGGACGATGGAGGAGCATGACGAGCACTTGCTCTTGGTACTACAGTGTCTGCGAGAGAACAAATTGTATGGGAAGTTGTCCCAATGCTCATTTTATCAATCGAAGATTCACTACTTAGGGAATGTCATCTCCGGCAAAGGCATCGTCGTGGATCCAGCCAAGGTCGAGGCTATTATGGAATGGCCTGCACCAACGAATATCTTGGAAGTGAATAGCTTCATGGGTTTAGAAGGATACTATCGACGGTTCATCGAGGGATTTTAGAAGATAGCAAATCTGATCATGGAATTGCAGAAGAAAAACAAGAAGTTTGTTTGGACCAAGAAATGCACAGAAGCATTTCGGAGACTCAAGGAGTTGTTGACAACAACACCGATACTAAAGGTCCCTGACATGAATGTGAACTTCTTGTTATGCACTGACGCATCCAAGAAAGTCTTAGGCAGATTCTTGATGCAAAACGGACGAGTGATCGCTTACATCTCAAGGAAACTAAGAAGGCATGAGGAGAACTACGCGACGCAGGATTTGGAGTTGTTATCCAACATATATGCCTTGAAGGTTTGGAGACATTACCTTATTGGAAGAAAAATCAAACTAAAGATTGACCACTGTGGACTACAACACATCTTTACGCAAAGTGACCTGAACGCGCGACAATGGCGTTGGTCAGAATTGCTTAGCGAGTACAACTTCGAGATTACTTACATAAAAGGAACAGTGAACCAAGTGGCAGATGCATTGAGTCGGATACCACGCATATTTTCGGTGCTGCCTCTTCAGATGAATCTACGTGAAAAGATTCTAACTTTACAGCATGACGATGACTGGTACAAAAAGGTCGAGGGTTTTATCGGACAAAACATAATGATGGTACCAATATTTGAAGGATTTTCATTTGATAGCGATGGTTTATTGAAGTTTAAAAATTGGATTTACGTACCACCGAACGACGAGTTGAGGATGTTTATCCTAAGAGAGGCTCATAAAGCCATCTACATGGCTCACCCGGGATTCATGAAGATGAGGGCGGAACTTAAACCCTTATTCTTCTGGAAGGGATTGAAAGCAGACATAGTCAACTATGTGGCCAAATGTCTAGAATGTCAGCAGGTAAAGGCTGAACATAGACACTCAGCAAGATTACTACAGCCACACGCTATTCTGGAATTGAAATGGGAGGTTATTTCGATGGATTTTATTGTTGGATTGCCACTGACGGTAATGAGACATGACTCGATTTTCGTAGTAGTAGACACTCTAATAAAGAGTGCTTACTTTATTCCTGTGCGTACAACGTATCAGGCACCTGACATAGCTAGAGTTTTCATCAGTGAGATTGTGAGGTTGCATGGCATGCCTAAGAGGATTATATACGATCGAGGATCGGTGTTTACTGGACGATTTTGGACGAGTTTCCAAAAGGCCTTGGAAACCCAACTTAACTTTAGTACTACGTATCACCCGGAGACTAATGGGCAGAACGAACGAACTAACCAAACCTTGGAGGACATGTTGCACATGTACGTGATGGACCAACAAAAGCATTGGGAAGAATTCTTACCATTGGTGGAATTCGCTTATAACAACAGTTACCAAAGCACCATTAAGATGGTGCCTTTCAAGTTTCTTTACGAGCGACCGTGTCGGATGCCTTTGAGTTGGGATCGGCTTGACGATAGGGTCCTGGTGGGACCAAAAGTGATCCAAGAAATGGTAGTTTAAATGCAAGCTATAAGACAAAGTATCCAGGAAGTGCAGGATCGACAGAAGAGTTATGTCAATGCGCTTCATGTCGATCATAGTTACGATGTGGCGATCGAGTATTCTTGCGGTTGAAACCGCATAAGAGTTCGATCAAATTGAAAAAAGGGGCTAAACTATCTCCTAGGTTTGTGGTAATCTACGAGATTGTGGAAAGGAGAGGCCCATGGCCTATTGACTAGCCTTGCCTGATTCTTGAGGCATTTTTCACGATGTATTTCACGTCTTTGTTTGAGACATTTTGTTTAGTAATCCTACACATGTTTTGACTTGAGCACCTGGCAGGTGTCCAATGAGGGGGCGCTCACAGCTGAGCTGATCTTCATCTTGGATCATTGCATTCGACAGCTACGACATCGAACGGTGGAGCAGGTCAAGGTCCAATGGGACAACTATAGTCCGCACTCGACGACCTGGGAGGACGCATATGATATACGCCAGTAGTTTCCATTTTGTTTGTTATATAGAATTATGATACTCTGATACACATTATTGTGGCACTTATGCTATGAAACTTCGGGATGAATTTTAGACCCAGAGGGGGTGTATGTAACATCCAATTCTTGTGCACTGAGAGAACTTATTCTTTGAGGACACTTGCTCGCAAGTGATCCAAATTATTTATGCTATTAAAACATTTGATTTTGATTATGAGGCATTATGGGTTGATGACATGTTGTTTTACTGCATTGACATAGACAGGTGCTATTGAATCGATTTTACTGAGTGTGCAGGATTTTGGACCTCGAGGATGCAGAGGCATCGATGGAACCCCTTGGACTCTGGATCAAGTCGGGGAGTGTACCATTAGGGTTTGATTGTTTTACTGTGATATTAATGCATCTGATTAGATGATATGATATGGATATATTCAGACATGATTCGTTGATGATGCAGGCTAACGATAGCCTCTCGACCAGACTCACATGTGGAGTAAAGGGGTCACGCACGACTATTAGAGATGTTGAGGGGAGAGGTGTGGACAGCAGCCCTGCCACAGCCTACTAGCACTCCCGTCGTGGCTCGAACTGTAGGTTAACATTTACCTAGTTCCAGAGGACCCACAATGTCGTGAGGGCAGACTACGACAGTCACTCACGATGATTCTAAGGGGCACGCAATAAGGTGGGGGCCTTATTCCTTAGAGGCCCTTAGTCTCCCACAAGTTCACCTGGAAAAGTATTGAGTCTAGGGGTTTTTAATGTCTACCAAGTCAGTCAAGAGGTGAGTGGCACCCTGGGAGCACGTGGTGTGTCCTGAAGGGCATGTCGTGAAAGAAAAATGGAAAGAGGCGAGTGGCACCTTTGGAGCACGTAGTGCGTCTTGAAGGGCGCATCGTGCAAGGGAAACAAATTAAGGTCAGTGGCACCCTTGGAGCACCTAGTGCATCCTGAAGGGTACATTGCGTTGTTGATGATAAATGAATGAACCTAGATGGCCTCAGGATGAATAACGTGTTAAGAATTTTTAAAAACAAATTCCCTAATAAAATGTCGCCTAGTACGAAAATTTAAGGTCTAAGTATAAATTATGCTAGTGGTAAAATTTTATCTATCTATTTTAAAAAGAAAATAAAAATAAAAAAACAACATAAATAATAATTATACTCTTTGTTAAATATTCTAATAATAAGGGTGTAAGCAATTTAAATGATTCATAAAAATCCGTTAGGGTAAAAAAAAAAGGTGGGGGGAATAATTGTTTTATTATTTATGATAATTTAAAATTATTAACAAAAAAGGGAAAAAGGAAAAAGGGGGTTAATTTCTACACCTGCCAATTTGAGTCCTAAATGAAAAGAGGAAAGAGGGGAATCTAAAATATTTAGGAAACTAGGAAAAGAGGGAAACATAAGAAGAAAAGGGAAACCCAAGGGAAAAAGCAGAAAGTCAAACTTAGTAATGTATCTACCATTAAGAACTTTCTAATTTAAAATTGAACTAGCAAATTGATAATGGAGAAAGTCATTAAAACCTATAAGAGAATTTGGGGACACCTAGGAGAGATTCTAGGAGTGACTCTAGGTGGATGAGGGAAATAAAAAAAATTAATTTATTAAAGAAACTAATTTGTGGAGGAATTAAGGGGATGGGTGACACTTGTACTGAGAGGAATTTTTAGGATTTAATTTTTAAAAACTTAATTAAATGATAATTTGGGAAAGCAAGGGACTTCGAAACTCTATATAATGAAGGGAGGAGAAGGATGAAGGATCTCTTATGTTTGCGTAATGTTACACTGCAGAAATCTCTACTTGACTGACTTAGCTTGTGGGAGTTGGGATACGCATCTCGGTGAGGAGTGGTAGCTCGGCCTTGAGAGGCAAGTTGGGAGCTAGTTGAATCTCTGGATAGTGTGTGTGGCCCCTTTGCATCTCGAGGGGCTAAGGGGGAAGAAGAGTACCCCTAGAATTGGCTGGGAGGTATCGATGAAGTCTCGTCAGTTGGCAAGTGGGAGTTGCATGGAGCGTGCGGGACATCACTCAGAGATGACAATCAGGCAACGATACGCTCTCTTCATTTTTGTATGGTAGATTGTTGTAGGATTTATTCTTGGATCTACATGTTTAATGGAGTAAGTAAACTGATTGTCTAGATTGATGACTGAATTTCTTTCATAGCCTAGCTCAATGATTGATTGACTCCCATGGCCTTCGTTTACCTGCATGTCTTGACCTCCTTGTTTTGTTTGATTGTGACCATTTTGGTTGTTTTCCCTTTGTCCCTATCTCATCATTCCTCGCCTGGGCAGTCGGCTAGGAGCTTGATCTACGGTCGTCACTTCGGCGTTAATAGACCTATGGATTTCAACGCTCTGCCTTTCTGTGTGAGGATAATGAGCAAAGGACGAGCCTATCAGTTGTCTAATTTTGTTGTTGTCCTTGGATGATTGGATCCTTTTGGTTCTCTTACTGTTGTCTGCAATTTGTATTGGTATTCTAGCAATGGAAAAATGAATTGATTCATGTCTACATTTGTATTTGTATTCTGGCAATGGAAAAACGAATTGATTCATGTCTGCATTTTCTATTGGTATTATGGAAATGGAAAAATGAATTGATTCATGTCTGCATTTTGTATTTGTACTCTGGAAATGGAAAAATGAATTGATTCATGTCTGCATTTGTATTTGTATTCTGGCAATGGAAAAACTAATTGAGTCATGTCTGCATTTTGTATTGGTATTATGGAAATGGAAAAACGAATTGATTCATGTCTACAATTTGTATTTTTACATTTTTTTATTGGTATTCGGGCAAGGGAAAAATGAATTGCTTCATGTTTGCATTTGGTATTGGTATACTGGAAATGGAAAAACGTTTTTTTCTTTTAAATGTTGCCAAAGATTGCCATTTTAAATGCCCACATTTTTTTTTTCAAATGAGACTGAGTTTACTGTTTTAAATACCCACGTTTTTTCTTTCAAATGAGTTTGAGTTCCCTATTTAAAATGCCCATGTTTTTTCTTTCAAATGAGTCTGAGTTTGCTATTTAAAATTTCTATGTTTTTGCTTTCAAATGATGCTAAGTTTGCCATTTAAAATTCCCACATTTTTTCTTTCAAATGAGACTGAGTTTGCCGTTTTAAATGCCCATGTGTTTTCTTTCAAATGAGACAGAGATTGTCGTGTAAAATGCCCACGTTTTTGCTTTCAAATGAGTCTAAGATTGTTGTTTAAAATGCCCACATTTTTGCTTCCAAATGAGACTGAGTTTGCCATTTAAAATGCCCACGTTTTTTCTTTCAAATGAGACTGAGTTTGTCATTTAAAACGCCCACGTTTTTTCTTTCAAATGAGATTGAGATTGTTGTTTTAAATGCCCATGTTTTTTCTTTCAAACGATGGACTGAGTTGTTGTTAAATACCCACGATTTTCCATTAATTGGTAGCATGTGCTTGCTGAGGTATGGCACAATGATTCGCCATTAACTGGGACTACGTTTTGTTGCTGGTGTGACCTCGTTTTGCCCATTTAAATGGTTGACTGCGGTTGCTGGATTGGACACCATTTTTCCTTAAATGTTGCCTGTGTTTTACTATTAATTACCATGTTAATTGCAATGATAAAATCTATATTATTGTCTTATTAATTGCCATGTGATTTGCTACTGTGAAATAGTCATCGGCAGATTCCTTCTTTTTATTAATTTCCGCAGCGAGTTAAATGGTTAAACAGTATGAAATCGCCTTGTTATTGAGCTATTAATTGTTATGTTAACAGTCATGTAATTTCCTTTTTACTGTTATATTAATTGTTATGTTAATCACCTTGTTATTGCTTTATTACTTGTTATGATAACAGTCATGTAAATGGTCGTGTCAGTGCTAATTTAATCGTTAGGTAACTGCTATGTTAATTGCCTTCTTATACTGTGACAACGATGTTAGTAGTTAGGAGTTTCCTTCTCAATGATAATAGACAGCTAGTATTATTGGTTCAGACAGTATAGCTAGACTACACGTTGAGATTAAATTGTTCATAGGTGTTATAATAGTAGCATCCTACATTAAGCTTGTTAATATTGTTATTCAAGTTAATGGATAGTTGGATGGAGATTTTGGATTAATGTAGAATTACCCAATTAGGTTGTATTAATGATTAAAATTAGGTTGGTCAGTAAGGACTAGATTACCAATTTTAGACTTGCTAAATTGATTATAATGGAGGTTAGATGGTATTTATAATTATAGTTTAAATATTGCTTACTTAGACTTGCAAGATTGATTGTATTAACGTTAAATTAGCGGGTGAATTATTGACTAATTGTAACTTTGACGTGCTCCATTTAGAATGGAACCCATATTAAAATAGATTGTATTCATTGACTGGTTTAGGCTAGGTGATTGGTTGGGTCGGGGACGTTGTCGTGTATTGTCTTACGTCATTCCTTGTATTCCTCCTATGGTGTTTCATTGACCTGTTGTTGGGGTATGGGTGTGGTTTTTCTTATCGGTATTCGGTTCCTAGCACATCAGTTTGTCTAGAGTCCTCAGTTCGGATAGCTTATGTTGCGCCAAGGTTATTGATGCATCTATCACCTGGGAACGGCATGATTCTTGATGACAGGATAATGGCACGCCCTATGGGATAGCGGCGAGTGAGAACTTGGTCAGAGTCGGTGCGTTCTATGTGAGTGTTTTCAAGCAGTGTCAGTTGATTTATGGCGCATGGGTTGAATGCCTTCAGGCATTGGGTTCATGTGCCTAGAGGTTCTAGTCCTTGTTGTTTGGATGTTGTGTCGGGATGGGGATGTTGTCCCTTAGCTTGTAGGCATGGTCGTGTTGTGTTAGGCGAGTAGTTGTTCTTGTTCTACGTTTGATTCACCCAGTTGCCCTCGTGTTAGTGAGTGGAGTCATAGTTTCCCATTTTCCTGGAATGTGTGCTAGCGTTCATCGTCAGTGGTGTGATTAAACTATTGTCATCGTCGCCTTCTTGCCTCTTAACTCTTAGAAAAAAAAAAATGAAAACAAAAAAAAACTGCTTCGCTTGTTGTCGTAACGATGGGGTCGTTACAATGGCACCCATATCCAACTAGCGTTTTTCTTAGTAAGAGATAATGCAAATTTTTCATTAAAGGGTTAAATTTTGAAAACTTTACTTCGGGAGTGTGTGGATAGTGTGCTCACATTCGCATGCCTAAACATACTTTTCGAAACTTAAATAACTCAATTATGTTATTTTATTTGGTTTTTATGCCTTGGGGCCAATTTTCCATGTGTCCTTTAGCAACTTGACCTAAATGCATATGTGGGCACAAAATTAAAACCATTCATTGAGTTGATGTGTTGTTATTTGTAATTCATTTATTTTAATGGGGTCATCCTCCCCATGTCACCATACAGGTAGAGCACATGTTCTCTCAAGTTTTGACCCCTAGATCCAAGGGTTGTAAGTGTTCTTAACCCCTAGATTATGGGGTTTTGTGACTTGTAAAAAATATATATTTTATTTTATTCATGTCAACACATTTTGAACATTGGTGTCTAGTTCTTGATTATCTTATAGTGTGTATCTCATTCTTATGAGTATAATCACATTCTTCTAGTCAAATGTAGTGTAACTATCACAACATTCCTTACAAATAAAATTGATGTATGTAATATAAACATTTGGGTAGTGTGATTAAATGGCTTAAGATGAAAATATCCATGCATATAATGTTTAAAGTAAGTGAGTTTGATTGTAGAGTTATGAGAAGGTAATTGGAAGAAAACATGTCTACAAAGATGATAGAACATTCAACCAATAACCTAGTGAATGACTCAAGGAAAGGCAAGGTAAGTTCATATTTTCATCATTAGTAATAGTGTATGATTTATTGTTGAATCTTTTACCAAATATTGTATTATTAGTAATATTAGTTCTCACTCATGGTGTCTTTCCTTGAACCTTAGGCGGCTAGCTTCTTGTTTTTTAGGAAATAGTACATTTATGACCCACACTCCATCCATCATGGAAGTGAATTTGTATATGGTGAGGAACATCAAAATATCCACAAATTTGTACAAAAGGTATATGATAATGTAAAAAAATTCATTTGCTTGTGTATTCCATAATGTAAAGTAAGGTATGCAAAAGCATAAACTAGTATGTTTTTCTATGGCTATTCCATGGGTTGATTTTCCTCTAGGAACATGATTAGAGCCATGCATCCCATGGATGGTATGTGCATTCCATCCCAAGCATGACTGAAAGTTTCTTTTTGTATAGTAATTAGCACACTATCATGATGTAATTAGTAGAAAATCGTGGTTTCACAAAAATTCCCTTATATTCCTATCTCAATGGTATTAGATATCTTAGTTGATAAAGAAAGAAGTCACATTATCTTTCACATGTTGAATTTCCAATTTTCCTTTGAAACTTTGGTCAATTTTGGAGTGGCACATCCAACCCATTTGGAATTTTTTTTCCATGGACTACCCCACATTCTTAAGACTAGGTTGAATGGGTAAATTTTTGTTTAGGTCAACTATCTTAGATTCTCAATAAGGGCCTAAATTTAGGTGAGGAATAAAAAATTTGGCTAACATACACAGTGCATAAACCTCTTGAATATTTCATTTTGATGTGTAATGGACCACTAGATTAAGGATTTATTTTCTTTTAAGAAATGTTGAAGTTCAACCTTTATCTCTAGCTATACAAGCCACATAACAAAATATAGAATTTTGATCATGGTTGTTTAAGAAACAATCACATGCCTTAATGCCACCATAAACCAAGAAAATATCTACCAATTAAGGGGGTAAGGTTAGAGAAGAGAGAAAACTCCAATGTGCAGTGGAGACTAATAAGGAACTATCCTAGGTTATCAAGTTGAAAATACAAGGATGCACAAGGTCAAAAACATATAACCAACAACCAATTATTTTAGGGGTAAAAAGGACAAATTTGCATTGAAAAAGTATCTCCATGAGTGTAGAGTCCACCCACATGATGGCCTATGAAGAATGACACAGAAAACACCAATAATTAGGAACCTTAATCATAATAATTATTATATCCATCATTCATAATTCTCATCATTAACATGATCATTCATCAAGGAGTTAGGAATGCTAGTAATCATCATCATAACCATTCATCAACATGAAATAAACAAACAATTGAGTATGTTGGAAGTTTGGTTGTTGTCATTGATGTCAACCCTAGTCATGGGTTTTGGACCGCAAGATTGATGAAGGTATTTGGACATGAAGGAAAATGAACATGCAGATACAACACCCATGGATGGATAGTATACACCATGTTGTTTCCGGTGGTATGTGGCACGTCACGTGGATCCTCATGGTTTAAGAGAAATGAATTTTTGAATATGACAAAGTGAATTGAAGAAGGAAGTACATGTAAGCCCTGAAGATAATTAAAGAAAAGAATTACAAACTAAGAAAGTGTCAAGTCGGCCCTAATGTTAAAAGGAAGTGACATAAATAGTATAAATAAACATCATTATACATTCATTTGATACAAGTCTAATTTCAGAGGAAATAAGAAGAAAATAAGGCCGGATTTCAAGGGAGGATGAAGTCTTTTGGTGATGTGTTCTAAGGTATGTTATTTTCAGGTCATCTTACCATTTTTTCTATACCTTTTTTTCTAGAATGATTCAGATGGTGAAATCACTGCGGTATTGAGAAGACATATCAAGGAACCTCTGGTAAAAAATTTAGCTCTTTATTCGCTACAATTATGGAGATACACTCTTTGGAAGATAGGGTTTGTGACCAATCCTGAAGTTAGTCAATAAACAGGTGTTCCGGGTAAAACAGTCATAACTTCTTCATCGAGAATCCAAATGACGTGGGACAAATTTCATTGGAAATATTACAGACTGTAAATTTTTTTGTGCAAGTTTCAAAATCGTATGTTAAATATTGAGCACAGGGAATTCTGTACAAGTTCGGTCTCCTGAATAGACCAGAATTGAATAAAGTCTACCATTATTTCTATAACTTCCTTTTGGGGAGGATTCAAGGAGTGGAACTTGGAGGAGTTTCAAATAATACATTGAGTAATATTATATATAGGATCAGAGTACTCTAAGAATTGAAGAATTGCATAAATTGAAGAAGTCTCAGGAAGCATTATCAAGTTCTATGTGATGATTGGTTGATGGTGATGATTTAATGTAAAATTTTATTATCTATCATATATTCTTGGGTGGAAGGAAGGGGCAAGGATGGAGAGTTCAAATCTCTCTTGATATTGGAGGATTATATCTTCCTCTTGGAGTTTTATCCCTCCCTTTACATTTGGAAGTTGTAGCTACCTTTGGAAGTCATTACTTCCCTTGAACAATAACTATTGATTATTTCTCATATATTGTGCATGGT
>SNQJ01S0006596.1:153857-164110 GCA_010110895.2 Picea sitchensis | reverse complement strand
ATCATTATACATTCATTTGATACAAGTCGAATTTCAGAGGAAATAAGAAGAAAAGAAGGCCGGATTTCAAGGGAGGATGAAGTCTTTTGGTGATGTGTTCTAAGGTATGTTATTTTCATGTCATCTTACCATTTTTTCTATAAATATTTTTCTAGAATGATTCAGATGGTGAAATCTCTATGGTATTGAGAAGACATATCAAGGTACCTTTGGTAAACATTTCAGCTCTTGATTCACTATAATTATGGAGATACACTCTGTGGAAGATAGGGTTTGTGACCAGACCTGAAGCTAGTCAATAAACAGGCGTTCCGGGTAAAACAGTCATAACTTATTCATCGAGAATCCAAATGACGTGGGACAAATTTCATTGGAAATAGTACAGATTATAGTTTATTTTGTGTGAGTTTCAGAATCGTATGTTAAATATTGAGCACGGGGCATTATGTACAAGTTTGGTCTCCTGAATAGACCAGAATTGAATAAAGTCTACCATTCTTTCTATAACTTCTTTTTGGGGAGGATTCAAGGAGTGAAACTTGGAGGAGTTTCAGAGAATACATTGAGTAATATCATATATAGGAGTAGATTACTCTAAGAATTGAATAATTGTAGAAATTGAAGAAGTCTCAGGAAGCATTATCAGGTTCTATGTGATGATTGGTTGATGGTGATGATTTAATGTAAAGTTTTATTATCTTTCATATATTATTGGGTGGAATGAAGGGGAAATGATGGAGAGTTCAACTCTCTCTTGATATTAGAGGATTGTATCTTCCTCTTGGAGGTTTATCCCTCCCTTTACATTTGGAAGTTGTAGCTACCTTTGGAAGTCATTACTTCCCTTGAACAATAACTATTGATTATTTCTCATATATTGTGCATGGTGTATTGTGGTTGGTGTATTGGTGTAACTCTTATACTATTGTTCATTGCTCATTGGATATAGTTGAATGGTTTAAGTATAAATTGAAAAAGGTTTTAAATTGTACTTGATACTGATTCACCCCCCTCTCAGTATCAACAAAGTAAATGCACAATATTATTCAAATATTGAACCATAAACAATTCTTAAAACATGTCCAAAATAATTTATTCTAATTAACATAAATATATAAATCAACGTTAAGTAAATAAAACAATATAATAAATAATAATAATGCAATAAATGAAGTGACACATCCTAACTAAGGACATGACCTAACTATTTAAATGTCCCGTATGTATTTGCGCAAGACAATGAACCCCAACAAAGGAGTCATGACTTTGTTGATAGACCAAAAGGTTAAACAAGATAAACAAACCATTTCCCTATCTATTGAATGGAGTTCCTGAGACAGGAAGAAAGTAGGATAAGAAAGAAACTCATTGGATCAAGCAACTTATCCATATTCTTTTTGTGCAAGCTTCACCACATCAAATTATTGCACTATATAACCAAGGTACCCGCACACACAAAAAATGAATACACCTTTCTTCAAACAATTTCAATAATTTAATAAATCGATTTAAATAAATCAACATTTACCAAATGCATAAATGTATAATCCAACTCAACAAGAATTCCAACAAATATAACAATGGGTTGGGGGAGGGAAAGAAGAGAGATATTATTAATTTGATAAAAATTACAACAATCAATGATATACCTTAGTATATGAGTTGGTGTTTCTTTCACCTGAGATGATAGTTCTCCAAGTCCAACCATATGTCAAATCACCCGCAATCTCTGACAACCAACAATTATTATGAAAAGGAGATAATTGCAATAACGAAAATTGATCTCTTAGGAGAAGAGACAATACACTTGGAAAGGAATTTTTAATAAGATAAGGATGCAAGGATTTGGAGAATTAGGGAACTTCTTCACTCTGAACACATATATCTCTATATCCACCTCTTAATGATTAATGACTCAATGATATCAATTCAAGGATCAAGGCCCATTGTAACCCTTTTCCTAACTCAAATGCTTCCTTTTATATGGTGTAAAAGAGGTTATAATAGTTGGAAGATGAGATTGGGGTCCAATAGGTGTTTAACATCCTTGAACCCCGCTTATGGGAGGGGAATTATGTGCACTTTTTATTATTTTTGAGGTATTTTGTAGGTGATTTCTAGTTGTTGGAATACAACACATAGACCGTGAAATGAGCATGTGAACTGTCTGTGAAAAAAAAAAAATAATAAGGGAAGGATTAAACCAACTCTCTAAATGCAAGGTGATCAAATATGGTATAACACTAACCAAGGGATGTGACCCATCGATCATCATGGCCAATTAATTCTTATAAGTATACCATCATATGGTATTGAAATCATCAACTTATCATCTATATTATTCATTATTTAATTATTAAATACTTGTCCTATATGGATTTCAACCTATTGTCCTTATGTTGGATATTCCTCATTAAATGAACTATTGTTCATTTCATCTAGTATTGGAGCCACATTCTAATTTGGAACTTGGTCGCACCTTTTTAGACCCTATATGATTTGGATTTTTTCCATAATCATTATATTATAGTTTATTTGATCTAGATCTTTGACTACAACTTAGCCGCCTTTGGTTAATTTATTTATCATTTAGCATAGTTGGCCCTTAATAATTACTCTATATCAAAGAAATTTCAAAGGAATTCCATAGCCAAAAATCAAGAAGGATTGCATAAGAATACAATCTCATAAGTGTTGAGAATACCATTCTATTTCCAAGCATTTAAATCAACTATCAATCATCAAGGTGCTAGGAGATCCTATGGGATTAAGGGCCCGTTCTTTCTAAAGAAAAAACAATTGAATGGACCAATGGGATTGGGTCACATATACACACTATATAATTTTGAAATATAATAATTGGTACAAACACTTGGATGAGATGGTAACAAACGAGAACCTTAAATAGTGAGCAATAGTTACCACAAGGGAATTACTTCTATGTGAGAGGGATAACTAATTGAATCCCACAAAAACTCAAGTTAACCATAATAAACACAAGTTAAAGAGGAATAATTCAATAGAATCAAAGATATATCCACAAATCCAAAATTTCTTGTAATGGATTGACAAGTTATTACCACAAGTTCGTCAATAATTATGGTCAAATAGAAGCACCTCTAATAACTTTATTAAAAAGGACGAATTTTCTTCAACTCAAGAAGTGGCCAAATATTTTTCAAAACTTAAGGAGGTTGTGTGTAAAAATATTGTCTCGACCATACCTGAATTTGTAAAAACCTTTATTATGGAGTGTGATGACTCAAGGCATGGCATTAGTGTAGCTTTAATGCAAGAAGGAAGTCCCATTTCCTTTTAAAGTGGCCATCTTAAAGGGAAGAACTTACTCAAACCCATTTATGAAAAGGAAATGTTGGCCATATTACATGCAATTAAGAAATGGTACCCATACCTAATAGGAAGACACTTCAAGGTAAAAATAGATCAGGATAGTTTGAATTACTTCTTGGAACAACAGTTATCTTCAAAAGAGCAACAAAACTAAGTTACAAAGATGCTAGGTTATGACTTTGAAATTATCTATAAAAAAGGAAAAAAATATATGGTGGTAGATGCACTTTCAAGGAAAGAAGATGACATAAAGGGCTTACTATGTTTTGTTTCCATTCCACAATTTGATTGGGAAGAAAGGATAGAATGGAAGAAATATCAGAAGGTATGAAAGATCAATAAACAACTACACAAGGACCCAAGTGCATTAGATAAATTTGTGTGGGATAATTATTTACTATGGTATTATGATCACCTATATTTATGTAATAATTCCCAACTCAAATATAATATCCTTTTGGCATTTCACACTTTTCCTATAGGAGGAGATTCATGGTTCTTGAAAACTTACCATAAGATCAAGAAGGAATTTTTTCTCGAAAGGTTTTAAAACTGGTGTTCAAAATTTTGTCATTGAGTGTTTGGCATACCAACATAATAAGGGAGAGACAATCAAGACCCCAAGACCCCTACAACCATTAGCCATACCAAGTCAACATTGGGAAGAGGTTTTGGTGGATTTTATAACAAGTCTACCAAATTCCAAAGGAAATAGTATCATCATGGTAGTAATGGATCAAATAACAAAGTATGCCCATTTTTTATCTCTTTCTCATCCTTTTAAAGAAAGTATAGTAGCCACAAAATTCATGGAAACAATTCAAAATATACATGGAATCCCCAAGATTATTTTAAAACTCGGTGGTGCACTCTTGCAGACTCTATCCTTGCCTCTACCTAAAGTGGTTCCAATGAATCCACTAGTCCTCTACATGCCCAATATGATAAAAATGACACTTGAAGAGGGTTTTAAACACCTCCCACTTAGTTAATAGTGGATTATCCTCTAGTCTAAGTGTCTATGTGTGGCTTTCCCACCAGATTAGTAGATGTCCCTCTAGTTTCAGTAGAGAAAAAAAATTCTTCTGCTCTTTATCTATATTATGGACATTAAAATACACGTCAAACTATTGCAACCAAGGATTCAACTTAACATCATTGATCTCACCTTGATAGGGTTTTATGTCCACTTTCACTTCCACTTTAAATAAAGGTTGTGAAGGAGTGATGGTGCTAGAACTTGGTTTCTCTTTCTCGAGCTCTTTTTTCAACTCCTTTTTTGGCTCTTCATTATCTCCTAGCTTCTCATCTGATCCAACTTCTGATTTAGAACCACCAACCTTCCCAAAAGGCTTGAACTTGTTTTCTAGAGCTTCCATGAGGAGGGACATGTTGTGAGAGAAATCAGTGACTACTCTTCCATCCTTGAAAATATTTATTTTTCTATATCTCAAAGGTTGTTATGACTGGAATCATCCATTGTGGTTGGGGTTCTACAACTTCCTTCTTAAGCCAATCCCTAGATCCTACAACTTTCCACAAATAACCCAAATAAAATTGTTGTAATACCAATATGATCTGTAAATTGTTGTGGATATTCCACTAGAACGGTTCATCACAACGAATCTTTTATTATGCTAAAATATTTTATATGCAAGTTTATTTCCTTAGATATTAGATTTATAAACACTAGCTTATTGCTTAGATTTATGAAAATAAATGAAATATGAAAATGAAAGAAAAAGAAAATGAACACACCATCCACACAAATGAACACAAGATGTATAATGAGAAACCCGATATGAGAAAAAAACCTAGCTAGAATGTGAGGCATGTGCTCTACTCTCTTTTCCTTAGTTATGAAAAGCAAGTACAAATAAAGGGGCATTGACTATGGAGTTTCCTTTGACACTATGGCACGAATGGTTGCTACAAAATATTCTCCCTCCTCTTTTGTGCTATCAAATCCCACTCATGGATGCTCTTCATAACTATGGAACAAGTACAATGTTAAAAGAATGGAATTGTAACACCAAGTTAATTACTTTTAATTATTATGATTAATTAGTTTAAATTAAGTCGATTAACAATTGAGTTGATGGAATTTTATATTATCTTTTAAATTTAGTAATGCAATAATCAAAAGAATCATTATTTTATTTTATTAAGGGTGGATAAATAATTAATGACAAAGATAAGGCAGATGGAAAATTTATGACGGGGGAGGGAGTAGTTGGATGGAGGGGGATAAGGAAGGGGGTTGGGTGCAAAAGGAAGGGGATTGGAGAGGAGAGGAAGGGAGATTTGGGAAGCATGATTGAAGGAAATTCTTGGAGGAATTTAGGCTACTGGATTGGTTTCTAGGATTTGGGACTCAGGGGACAGGAAATGTAATTTCCTAGAGCTAGGGAGCTTGAGAGGCTCTGTTCCTAGTTGGTTGTGAGAAAACAGTTTCAGGAAGGCAATTTCAGGAAAGCAGTTGCAACAAGAAAACCTTCTTCTTCAAGAGGTAATATGCAATTATTATTGTTTTACCCTAAATTCAAGTTAGGTAATTTATAGATATAATATGTGATTGTTAAATTTTGTTTTTTAAATCTTACAACCAGAAAGAAAGAAGTTCCATATCATGTTGAAAAAAAAATATAGATTTACTTAGATTTAACAACCTTTAAAGCTATTACACATGGTATCAAAGCCAATTTTAAAAACACTTGGACGAGGGCCTATGCACCCTTGAGACAAAATTTTAGAATTTATCCTAACAATAACCCATAAATTTAAACAACCTGAGTTTACCCCAAACAACTAACCCTAAGATCCTAAGGAAGACTAATCAATGAAACCTAAACTAGGATATTATATGTGTAGCCATAAGTTTAAATTGTAAGAGCCCTATTCAATGATATGTTTACTCATAAGAACTTCCACATGTTCCACCTGTACCTACAAGGGCCAAAGACATCTTTCTTCTAACCCCCTGTAAATTGTAAATTCTTCCATATTTGTTCCATCCACCTGTAAATTGTAAATATCATGACCTACATAAGATAGAGGACTAGAAATATATATTAAAAAAACTATATCAGATATAACATATTAAACCAAGAAATGTTAAATAAATTAAAAAAAAAGGGGGCTTAAAGCATCCTCAACCAGGCAGCTAAAACCTACACCATGGTTCCCTTACCTTAGCGAGTGAAATCCTCACATCAAGCCATCTCCCTCATACCAAGGTGTCACCCTAAAAAATAGCTGCGTGCCCCTTTCACTCAGCAAGTGGAGATTCGTCTCTTCTTTCACCGTCTCTACCTTCTAGCTCCGCACATCATGAGTGTTGGGTATGTGTTATATTCTTTGCATGAGTAGTAGTGTTTTTGTTTCATTGGGTGTGTAGGGGGATGAATCCCCCCATGCCAGGGTTCAGGGGCAGCACCCCCGAGAAAAAAAATCTACCTCGAGAAATGTGTCACATATTTAGGTGAGTGTTTTTTTAGCACATGGTCTCTTTGTCAATGGTTTTCTATATCCGGTTAAGGGATTAGGGTTGTATACTAATTAAATTCATTGGGTTAGGGTTTTGGATGTTGTTGTCTCCTATATGTATATTGTATTGTAAACAATGTATCACTATGAATGAATATAGAATATGCTTGTTTTCCTGGTTTGGGTTTCCAGGGGAGAAATATCTGTGGAATGTTTGTATTTTCCATTGTATCTTTTATGTTCTTTTACTAAAAATCTATTTGCAGTAAATATTATAGAAGGTTAAAATCTAAATTTGGTATCAGAGCTTTGTTTTCTTCAGGGGGATGATTTTGTGGTCAAGGGTTTGGCTCGGGACTGTGATAATCATTGTTACAGTGAGAGATATGTGGTATTGATTTTTTAGGTGAAAAGAAATGGCAAGCAATTCTAAAATGGAGATCGAGAAGTTTAATGGGAAAAAAATTTAGTTATGGAAGCTCAATATTGAAGATCTGTTGGCAGACATAGATCAATGGATCACGGTAGATCCAGGTACTTCACCTACAGGAACTTCAGAAGATGACTGTAAAAAGTTGGATCGGAAGGCAAAGAGAAAAATCCGACTGTGCCTCTCAGATTCAGTATTACTGAATGTGTCAGAGGAAGCTACAACCAAGGATTTATGGGAAAAGTTGGGGAAATTGTATCAGTCTAAGTCCCTAGTAAATAAACTATTCTTGAGAAAGAAGTTGTATAACCTAAGGATGAGAGATGGAGACTCGATGGAAGAGAATTTGAATGCCTTCAATACTATGGTAAGTCAGTTAGTATCTTTTGAGATTAAAATTTTAGATGAAGCTAAATGTATCAGTTTATTGTGTTATTTACCAGACTCCTAGGACAGTCTGTTTGTGTCCATAGGTAGTAATACAAATGCCTTGAAGTTTGATGAAGTAGTCTTATCCTTGTTGTTGGAGGATATGAGAAGGAAGAATATGGAAGGACAGAGAACAAACACATCATTTGCAAGAGGACGTTCCCAGGAAATAAATAGATCTAAGTTCTCAAGTGGGAGATATAATTCTAAGGGTAGATCTAAATCTCCTTGAAAGTTTGTAAAGGTATGTTGGAGATGTGGAAAAGAAGGGCACTACAAGAAGCAGTATAGTTCCAAAGTTGAGAAAAAGAAGGGATCTGAAGAATCTCCTTCTACAGAAGAAAAGATCTCCAAGGAAGAAGGAGGGGATGTGTAGTTGGTTTCTTCAAGAACACATGAAGATCATGAAGAATGGTTGGTTGACTCAGGTGCATCCTTTCATATGACTCCCCACAGGGAGTGGTTCTATGAATATGAAAGGTAGAAGGAGGTAATGTTTTCTTAGGTGATGATTCGACAACCAGAATCATAGGACGAGGAAATGTCAACTTGAGGCTCATAGATGGAAGGATTAGAACATTGTCTGGTGTTCTGCACATCCCAGGTTTGGCTAGAAATTTGATTTATGTAAGAAAAATGGATGATGGAGGGGTAAAAACAATATTTGAAAAGGAAACCCGCGGAATGGTTTGAGGAGAAATGGTGTTGTTGAAGGGAGTTTGGTTTGGAACTCTATATAATCTGCAAGGAAGCACTATTAGTGATGGGTGTAATAGTTCCATTGTTCTTGATATTGAAGTCGAATAAGAAAGAAATCCTACAGAATCTGGAGAAAAAGTTATGTTGTGGCATCAAAGACTGGGGCATATCAGAGAGAAGGGTCTTCAACTACTACACGGTAAAGGTATGGTTGAAGGTATGTCTAACTACTCTCTAGATTTTGATTTATGTGAACATTGTCTATATGGGAAGCAGAATCGGGTAAGATTCCCCTCCGATGCAACGAGGGCAAAATGAATTTTATAGCTAGTTCATAATGATGTTTTTGGACCTGTTTCGGTCCCATCAATGGGAAAATTTGTGTACTATGTATTATTTATAGATGAATTCTCGAGGAATACTTGGATATATTTCCTCAGGAAGAAATTCAAACTCTTTGACAGGTTTGAGTTTAATGATTTTGCTAAGAATCAAACAGAGAAAAGAATTAAGGTGTTGAGGACAGATAATGGTGGAGGGTTCTGCAGGAATGAATTTGAAGAATTATGTAAGAAGTGTGGTATATCAAGGTAGAATATTACTCCATATACACCTCAGTAGAATGGAGTTGCAGAAAGGATGACTAGGACGTTGATGGAAAAGGAAAGATGCATGTTCAGTGGTGTCGGGTTAGGGCAAGAATTATGGGAAGAGGCAGTGGCTATTGCATGTTACCTGGTCAACAAGTCACCCTCATCATCTTTGGATGACAAGACTCCACAAGAGGTATGGAATTGTAAGGAACCTTCTCTCACACATCTCAAGGTATTTGGTTGTGATGCATATGTTCATGTTCCAAAGGAAAACATGAGTAAGCTAGATAAGAAGGCTAAAAAGTGTATCTTTATTGGATATAAAGATAGTATCAAAGGTTATAAGCTTTGGAACCTAGAAACTGGGAAGGTAGTGTATAGCCGAGATGTGGTATTTAGAGAAATGAAGGATGTTGTTAAACATGAAGTCCTACCAAGCAAGGAAGAACCATAGAAAATAAAGTTTGATTTAAAGGATGACGAGTCAAAATCTATAGAAGAAAAAGAATCAGAAGAAGAAGATCATCATACTCTAGTATTGAGGAGACCGGTTCGAGAAAGAAGGATACCAGAAAGGTATACACCATCTGATTTCTGTTCAAATTTTTCTTTGTCTATTACTGATGAGGATCCTAGAACTGTCAAGGAGACAGTGGATTCAGAGGATGGAAATATCTGGAAAAGGTGTTGGGTATGTGTTATATTCTTTGCATGTGTGTGTGTGGGTGCGTCAGGTTTGACAACTGCGTTTGAAAATTCCTCGCACTAGTCCGGGATTAAGGGATTAGGGTTTTGGTATCTACGGAATACCTAAAAACATTGTATATATTCGTAACATCCCACTCTGGCGCACTGAGAACACTTATTATTTGAGGACACTTGCTCGCAAGTGATCTGGACCCTTTTGATGTTAGACCTTTTATATATGATTATAATGTGATTGACAGATGACATGATGTGTTATTCTTGATGTAGACAGGTGCTATTGACTCAGTTTTATTGAGTGTGCAGGGTTTTTGACCTATAGGATGCAGTGGCATCGGTAGAACCCCCTTGGACTCTGGACTAAGTCAGGGAGTGTGCTCTTGGGTTGATATGTTTATATTGATGTTTCATTTGATTTGATGATTTGATGACGACATTCTGACATGATTATTGGTGATGCAGGCTGATGATAGCTTGCCGACTTGACTCACATATGGAGTAAAGGGGCCACACACAATTGCAGAGAGGTTGAGGGAGAGGGGTGGACAGCAGCCCTGCCA
>SNQJ01S0006596.1:74168-145675 GCA_010110895.2 Picea sitchensis | reverse complement strand
ACCTAAAAACATTGTATATATTGTATGGTGAATGGTGAAATTTGATATAATGAATATAAGAAAGGTTTTCCTGGTTGAGGGTTTCCGGTATAAAATCTCTGTGTACTCTATGTATGAGCCATTGATTAATTTTTGTCTTGCTTAAGAATCTATATGCATTGCTTTACTTCGCAGGTTTAAAAATTACAAAAGGGCCATGGACGAAGAAATGACATCTTTGGATAAGAATGAGGCTTGGGATCTAGTGGAGTTTCCGACTGGAAGAAACCCCATTGGCAACAAATGGGTATTTAAAAAGAAGTTGAATGCATAAGGAAAAGTGGAGAAATACAAAGCTCAGTTAGTAGCAAAGGGTTATTCCCAGGTTGAGGGAATTGATTTTGGTGAGATTTTTTCTCTTATTTCCAAGTTAACCTCTATAAGATTTATGTTATCTATTGTTGTTGCATTTGATTTTGAAGTAGAACAAATGGATGTGAAGACAACATTCCTACATGGGGATCTGGAAGAATAAATCTATATGATGCAAACATAAGGTTATGTTGTAAAGGGAAAGAAGGCATTGGTATGCAAGCTGAAAAAGTCTCTGTATGGTTTAAAACAATCACCAAGTATGTGGTATCAAAAATTTGATACCTATATGCTGGGACTTGGCTTCATAAGAAGCAAAGAGGATCATTGTGTGTATTTTAAATTATTTGGTGATCATTTTATTTATTTGGTCTTGTATGTGGATGACATGTTGTTGATAGGAAAAAACAAGGAGGTTTTCCAGGATGTGAAAACTCAGTTGTCCTCTAAATTTGACATGAAGGATCTCGATGCTTCAAATTTCATTTTGGGCATGGAAATTAAAAGAGATCAAAAAAAGAGGAATCTTTGGTTAAATCAGAGAAAATATGTCGAGACAATATTGCAAAGGTTTAATATGCAGGAATGTAAACTGATCAAGGTTCCTATTCCTGTTGGTGTAAATTTATCTGCGAATCACTGTCCCAAGAAACACGAAGAGGAGGAGGACATGTCTCGTGTTCCATATGTGAGTGTAGTTGGTAGTTTGATGTATGAAATGGTATTTACTAGATCGTACATTGCACACGCAATGGGAGTTTTGAGTAGGTATATGTCAAAACCAGGAAAGGAGCATTGGACAACAGTAAAAAGGGTTTTCAGGTATTTGCTTGGCACTGCTAGCTATGGATTGTGCTACCAAGGAAGATCGGGATTGGACAGAGTGGTGGATATACATGGCTTTGTGGATGCATACTGGGATGGAGATCTAGATCATAAGAGATATACAAGTGGGTATGTTTTTAACCTGTTTGGAGGAGAAATAAGTTGGATGAGCAAAAGACAGACTATAGTGGCACTTTCAACTACATAAGTTGAATACATGGTAGCCACTCATGCAAGTAAGGAAGCGGTATGGTTACAAAGATTGTGTTCAAGTATTAGGTTGGTACAACAATATGTAAGGATAGATTCTGACAGTCAAAGTACAATTTTTCTGGCGAAGAACCCAGCTTATCATTCAAATACAAAGCATATTGATATTCAATATCACTTTGTGAGAGACGCGATTGAAGAAAAGAAAGTATTGTTGATGAAGGTGGACACTTTGAAGAATGTTGCAGATTCATTAAAAAAAATTGTGAGAACTGAGAAGTTCTCTTGGTGTAGAGGATCCATGGGAATTGTTGCCCTGGATTGTTGACTATGTAACCCTGTAACCCCATGTATGCAAAGAAAACAACAAGTGGGATAATGTTGGGTATGTGTTATATTCTTTGCACGAGTAGTAGTGTATGCATTGTGTCGAGCACACAGAGGGGTTTGAGGGGGGGGCATTAGTCCCACCCTTGGGGGGAGCAGGGGGGAGAAGCCCCATGCGCGGGGGTTTGGGGGGAGCAGGGGGGAGAAACATGTCACATATTTAGATGGTTTTTTGGCACATGGTCTCTTTGCCGATGGTTTTCTATTTCCAGTTAAGGAATTAGGGTTGTTGACTAATCCAAGTCATTGGGCTAAGGTTTTGGATGCCACTGGATCCTATATGTATATTGTATTGTAAACAATGTATCACTATGATTGAATACATAATATGTTGGTTTTCCCGGTTTGGGTTTCTAGGGGAAAAATCTTTGTGTAATGTTTGTATTTTCCATTGAATATTTTCTGTTCTTTTACTAAAAATCCATTTGCAGTAAATATTATACAAGGTTAAAATCTACAGCGAGTGCATCTTTGGAGAAGGGTGGCCTATCATGGGCCACGACCACTGAACCCTTACCATGAGCGCACCCATCGTAGCAACTATGCAATAGTTGGGCCGCAGGCTATGGCAGCCATGACCAAGCCCAATGGGGTCGAGTTTGTTTGCACATAACCTTCTTCACATCGCATAGAACCTTCTTTGTGTTGCAACTAACCACTAACCTACATAAGCATGCATAGTAAATGAGTGTACCTACATAATCCTGCATAATAAACTGGTCAGTGAGGAATGAACGAACTGCATAAAAGTTGAAACTCGTCAACCTTAGGTCATCGACTCCCTGGCTGGGCCGAACATGGAGGACGTGGTTGCGTGCCCACCAAGCCTGCCATGGATAGGCCACTGTCACTCCAAGTCGGTGTAGCAAGTCGAGGAACATTTTAGAAAGAGAGAAGGGAGGATGGTCGTGTGGTTGGGCCTTCCTTCCCCCCACACTACCAAAAAATGGGCCAAGGTGTGGCCAGGCCGACAAGGGGGGGATTCGAAATAGTTTTCAACCAGAAATTGACACGTAATCGATTTTTCCCACCACCCCATGCCAAAGGCGCCTCCAATCGCATCCAAAATTTGCTCAGGTCATGGCTCTCCTAATGTATCGGGTGTGTGCAAATGAAAATAGTTATATCCTCTAGGCATTCGGGTGGAGAAATAATTTGTAACCTCACCCCTCTGTGCACAGATGGAACCTCTACTCGGGAAAGGGAAATGAGTTCAACAATATAGGTCTAGGGTTCTTGTTTTTTTTTTTTCTTCTCTCTTTTATTATACTATATCATTTCAAATTGTGAACAAGGCATGCGGGCCTCATGCGAAATCACACACTGCACATAAAACCTAAAACCATGTACCCTTTATATAAAGAAAGAGACATAAATTTATTTAATTTAATAATAATAATAATAATAAAATAAATCAAATCAATTTTTTATATATATATATATATATATATATATATATATATATATATATNTTTTTATATATATATATATATATATATATATATATATATATATATTATTAACCATTTTTTTCATTACTTGAATTCTATTGTTATTATAACACATATTAATTATATAATGATTAATAAAGAGAGGAAGTTAAAATGGATATTTTTTAATTATAAAAATAATTATAGGGTAAAGGTAAAGGGCAAGCATTTAACCAAACATGTATTAAACCTTAATGTTAGGGTTATTACGCGTAGGATACTAATAAATCTTAAATAAAGTAAAGATAATTTTAAAAATTTTACATGACCTTAGTAATATAAATATATTATAATATGTTATTAAGTTTGAATTTAGTGACTAGCATTAAATTGTGATTAAACTTTGTTAATATTAAAAATGATTAGTTTAAACATAGGGTAGTAGGTTTAACCTATGATAATGCATATATTTAATCAATAATTATACAATCACATTACTTAATTCCAAAATTTATAGGGAAATGGTAGATTTAAAATGCACCAAATAGGTAAATTAGAACAATTGGAAAGCACCCCACAATGCTGGAGAGATAGTAGTATACATGTACAAAGTTACCAAGCTTAGATGCTTTTGAATCTGATCTTTAACCACTTACCTTATGGAAGTAATGTTTTTTTATAGACAAGTATAAAGAAACTTATGCCTAAACCTTATGTTTTCAAGTATAAGTTTAGTAAAACATTAAATGCCTTAAACCCTTGCTAATAATATTTGGTTGAATGTAGATTTAGTCAGTCAAGATGGTTAGGACTCGGAGAAATCAAGGTTGGGGGGAATCGTCACAAGGACCACCGATATCGGTACCACCACCACCATTGTCTGGGCTATTTCTCATCTTGCGCTCCTTAGATGTTATTAATGAGACATTAAAGGGACGACAATCAGTGGAACCCCCACCATCTGGAGTGGGTAACCCTGAAGCGTCAAGGGACCTAGAGGGAGGGCCTCCACTAGGAGACATCACTAGAGAACTACATAAAATCAACTCCCAAATTTTGTTGGGGGTCATGCAAGTGAACGTGTTGAGGCATGGTTAGAAGGAATGACAAGATGTTTTTCCTTGAGAGACTATGCTTCCACATCAAAGGAGAAGATAATGATATTTCAGTTAAGAGATAGTGCCTTGAACTTGGGGGGTAATCTGGAGAGGTAGTTACACCTTACTCCAGATACCATCTCTTGGGAAATTTTCGAGGAAAGGTTTCAAAGAAAGCATTTTCCAGCTTATTATGAGGAACAGTAGGTAGGAGCATTCCATGCTCTAATTTAGGGAAACATAATTGTGGAAGAGTACAAAATCAAGTTCATGGACTTAGTAAAGTACGTCTCATACATGGTTATCGATCAACGACAAGAAGAACATTTTGTGTACAGGTTAAACCCTAATATAAGGGCCATGGTACAGATGTGGAAACCATTGTTAGTGGCCAAAGCAGTTGAAAGTGATTGTTACGCAGAAGAGCATATGAGTTTAAATGGAGGAATGATATCAACCATTCCAAAACAACCTATATTCATGGGGAAGGCCCCTAAGACCTTCTCCTAAGGAGGAAGCTCTAGTTCACCTCCTTACGGGAATATATCCACACTAGAATCATTGCAGCAAGTATATAAATGGAAGCCAGTACAACATCTCACTCATCACCTACGATGCAAGCAAATCCATGACCTTCTCGGGGAGAAACTAGTATGGGTAGGGGCTCTAGGGGAAGGAAATCATTTCAGATGCCTTCACAGGGAAGTGTGCATGTTCCATATCGTGTTACTTGTTGGGGGTGTGGAGGACCCCATTACCAATGTGATTGTCCAGAGTCACAATCAGGATTTGTGCATAGAGAAGGAAAGTCCTCGATTGGAAGAGTGAGTAGTAGCCACCAGATTTATGAAAAGGTCAATAATCTCTAGGAAAAACATCAATCCATGATGGTGGAGACTTAAGGTACATTGAATCATGTCAATGTAAAAGTTTTATTTGATTATAGGGCTACAATTAGTTTCATTTCACCTTGTGCATTATAAAAGTGTGGGTTGGCAGCCTACGAGCATGATGACTTTAAACAAGTCGAGATGGCTTTGGGGGAGAAACAAGCAATAGGACCTAGCATCGATAATTGTCTAGTAGACCTAGGTGTGTGTACTACTAGGTTGAAGGTGTATGTCGCTTCTCTAGGGATGTATGACCTAATCATTGGGATGGACTAGTTAGAATCCCATCGAGCTATGATAGATTGTTTCACGAATAGGGTGTTTTGTGTTGATGATGAAGGAAGGTCAGTAGAGATCTATGGTATATAGAGGAAAGTGTCTCTATGATTTATCTCAACAATGGTTAAACATTGCATGAGGAAAGTTTTTCAATTATATGTAGTGGAAGAAATCAATGAAGGGAAAGGACCCTCTATAGATCAATATCCAATTTTTTCAGAATTTAAGGATGTTTTTCCAAAAGAGTTGTCAGGGTTACCTCTTGAAAGGAAGCTTGATTTTACCATCGAGTTAAAACCTTGTGCATAGCCAATTTCCAAGACACCATATAGGATGATAGTGCCAAAACTTTGTGAGTTGCAGATGCAGTTGAAGTAACTATTTGAATTAGCGTGGATAAGGCCCATTCTTTCACCTTGGGGTGCACCAGTAATTTTTTTCAAGAAGAAGGAATATTCTTTGTGACTGTGCATAGATTATAGGGAATTGAACTATGCTACAGTGAAGAATAGGTACCCAATACCATAGATAGATGATCTCTTTGATCATATGATAGGAGAAACGATATTCTCCAAAATTGATCTTCGATCAGGGTATCACTAGTTAAGGATTAAGGAAGGCAATATTCATAAAACTACCTTTCGAACTCGGTTCATGCATTACGAGTTCATTGTAGACCCTTTTTGTTTGAAGAATGCACTGGCAGTATTTATGAGCCTCATGAATAGGTTATTCCAAAATTACTTAGACTTCTTTGTACATGTCTTTCTTGATGATATACTCATCTATTCCAAGAACGAAAGAGAACATGAGGAACACTTGTGTGTGGTTTTGTCATGCCTTAGAGAGAACAAGTTGTATGGAAAGTTGTCGAAGTGTTCTTTCTTCCAGAAAGAGATTCACTGTTTAGGTCATATTATTTCTGGTGAAGGAATTTATGTGGACCTGGAAAAGTTGAAGGCCATTATGGATTGGTCAGTGCCAAAAAATTCTCATAAGGTGAGAATCTTCATGGGGTTGGCTGATTATTATCGAAGGTTTGTGGAAGGGTTCTATAAGATAGCATTACCCATCACCACCTTACAGCACAAGGGGGTCAGGTATGAATGGACAGAGGAATGTGATATCGCATGCATCGAGCTTAAGAGGTTACTAACCAGTGCATGAATTCTACGAGTGTCGTATATGGGAAAATACTTCACAGTCTGCACGGATGCCTTGAAGCAATTATTGGGGGCCGTGCTAATGTAGGACGGAGTTTTCATAGAGTATGCATCAAGAAAGTTGAAGAAAAATGAGGAGCTATATGCTACTCATGATTTAGAGTTTGCAGTTGTAATGTTAGCTCTGAATCTTTGGAGGCATTACCTAATGGGGTGAATCTTTGAGCTCAAAATAGACCATGAAAGATTAAAGCATATCTTCACTCAAAGGGATCTCAATGCTAGGAAAAGATGATGGAGTGAGTTTATGAGTGAGTACGATTTAATAATTTTTTATATCAAGGGAAAGGAGAGTGTGGTCATGGATACCCTGAGCAGAAGACCATGTATCTTCTCCTTGGTGCCCTTAAAAGTTAATCTGAGGGAACGAGTGTTGGGGAAACTTCTTGGAGATAGTTGGTATTTAAAGGTTACTTCATCCCTCTAGAGTGGGAGGCAGTTAGAGACAAAGTGTGAAGGATATGGCCTTGAAGTAGATGGATTTTTAAGATATTAGGGAAATATGTACATCCTCGAGGGTGGGGATATTCGAAGCATCATACTCAAGGAATTCCATAGAGCACTTTACTGTGTGCATCCGGGTGTGAAGAAAATGTACACAGATATGAATAAGATTTTCTTCTGGGTAGGAATGAAGCATGATGTAGTCCATTATGTTGCCAAGTGCCTCGAGTTTCAGCAAGTGAAGGTTGATCATCACCACCCAACAGGTCTCCTATAACCACATGATGTTCCTATGTCCAAGTGGGAAGTCATTTCTATGGATTTCATTATGGGATTTCCACTCACATCACTAAAGAACAATTTCACTCTTGTTATATTTGATAATTTGACCAAGAGTGCTCATTTTATTCCAGTTAGAGACACTTACGATATCACTGTTGTGGCACATGTTTTTATAACTGAGTTCATTCGTCTGCATGGGTTACCCAAGAAGATCATTTTAGATAGGGACTCTTGACTTGCCTCTGGGTTTTGGAAAATTTTGCAGTCAGCATTGGGGACTCATTTGAATTTGAGCAAAACATATCATCCCGAAACGGATGGGAAAAATGAGAGAGTAAGTCAGGTTATGGAAGACATGCTTAAGATGTATGTTATGGATAATCAAACCCATTGGGAGAAGTACCTACTGTTGGGGTCCTATAATTATAGGCAACTCGATTCTTCGACTGATGATTTGGCGTTTCTCTCGTGATGACGAAGTCTGGCTCGGTTGATCACGTTTTCTTCCCTCCATTCTTTCCGCTCGATCCCCCATCACCCTACTGCATCCTTCATCCATGTTGCGCCCTCACTCCCTTGTCATGTTGCCCCATTGACTACCTCTCGCCCGTCACCCATCCATGAATAATTAGACTTAGGATGAACAAAAATAACAATAAAATTAATTAGATTAAATAAGTAATGTTAGTATAGTTAGGATAGGTTAAACTAATTAATAAATAACTAGTTAATAATTACTTAATTATTAATTAAGTTAAAAATCTAAGTTAGTAATTAGATTAGAATTTAATTAATTTAAATTAATTAATAAACAATATAAATAATATAAAACATATATTAAAATAAAAAATAAAAATAAAAATCAAACAAAAACAAATTAAATATAATACAAATTATATTTAACACATATAAAAAAACATAAAAAAAAACAAAACATAATAAAATATAATACAAATTAAAATAAAACATATTAAAACATAACAAAAATAAACACAAAACAAAAATATAATAATTAAAACAAAAACATATTAAAACAAAACATAACGTAACACATAACACAACATATAAAAAAAAATAACAAAAAAAGACAAAAAACTAAAAATCCTAAGCTATCCTAAGTCTACCTCACCCTCATACCTCACTCCCACTCACATCAAACCTCCACACACACCTTATACCTCACATCCCATCATACTCACATTAAACTTAATCCACGGCTGTTAAAAATTCCAGACCCCCCCTCACCATCCGGACTTTAACGAGAGGGGGGTCCAAAATAATGGGTTTCCAATACCACCCCCATCCATGTGTCATCTCATGATTCCAGCGGATCCCCCTCCCCCTAAAACCACTTACCACCTCGAGGGGGGTCCGGAATACCACCCAGCATGAAAAAAACCACTTTTTCATATTTTTTGCCATTTTTCCCTGTTTCACCACGTTCACTTTCAAAACGAATTCTGGGAAAATGAAGACAGATTTTAAAAATACGAGAGAGTTTTTCTCTCAGCACGTTCTGAAGAACAAAAACCTCTCTCAGTTTTTGCAGTGGCACTACGAGCAGGGAGAATCGAAGCCATCTTCGAGACCCTTTTTTCCAGATTTCCACTTTTCTGTTGCAGTCCTAATTTTGCGGGAGCTGTTACGGCCAGCTGGGGACGCATTTGGAAAAACCGAAGGAGGTTTTTGTCCATAACATACCCATATCCAATAACCTCCTTCACTTTTTTCCCAGGTGTCATCGTTGAAGAGAAAAACATGTCTGTTCGGACCCCTTTTTTCGTAGAAAACCGGTCCTTCTTTCATGACAGACAATTCCAAATTTTGTGGGATTCGTGGCTATTTTTGGCCGAGGTGATTAAACCGAATTCCGAAACTTGTTGGGGGATATCCCCTATTTATTTGAGAGGATTTTAATGTAAAAAGGTTCGACCTGTGAGGTTCTGTGGGCTTGACAGTGGGCTTTGCCATTCCAGAAAAACCTTTTCTGTAATCATGAAATGATTGATTAGTAATAGACATGTTTTTTACAGGATTCTTGTGAGGAGGTGTTGGTGGAGTTTTCTTTTCTCTGTCATGTATTTTTTCTGTCATCTTTCACTTGTTTTCAATTCTTACTGTCAGAAGATAGTGACAGAGAAGAATTTATTGGCAAAATACTCTGCATCTGACCTTGTGATAGTCTTTATGTTTCTCTTCCAAAAAGCTCAGTTAAGGAATTCTTAGTTGCTCCTCTGCTTGGATTTTTTCCTCCCCTAGCTCTTCCTCAAATTGACACCATAAAAACTCAATTCGATCCAACACTTCCACTACCTTTCCATGTGTAAAAGATTTGTCTAGAGCTGAGAGTGAATCACATATTTTAGCGCAGACCCCATTTGCCCAATGGCCCTCCTTGTTGTCCCAAACAACCATTTAAAAACCCCAACTCCATATTTTCATTACTTTCATAGCTAGCCTAAATCCATCCCATACAAACCAAGTTAAATCGAAAATAGAGATCCCTCTTTGAGTCTTGGAGGGCTAGATCCAAGACTCCAAGTGGTTCGAGGTTACCTCTGTGATTGCCTCTGCAGCCTTAGGCAAATTACAGAGCGCTAACACCTACCTTTGGTAGAGTTCACCTACAATAATAGTTTTCACAGCTCCATTGGAATGCCTCCCTATGAATCTCTATATGGAAGGCCATGCAGGACACCATTGAGTTGGGAAAGGTTAGAAGATCGAGTGATAGTAGGGTTAGAACCAATTCAAGAGATGGAGGAATAGGTGACTCATATTAAACAATGATTAAATGAGGCACATGATAGGCATAAAAGTTATGTTAATGCACATAGGATTGATCGAAGTTATAAATTTGGAGATCATGTTTTCATTCATATAAGGCCTAATAAGAGTGTCATTCGGTTTGAGAAAGGGAAAAATTTGTCACCTTGATTTATATGACCCTTCAAAATCCAAGAGAGAATTGGACTTGTTGCCTATCACCTCATACTTCCATCCCACTTGCATAAAACTCATAATGTTTTTAATGTATCTATTCTACATCATTATGTTGTTGACGAATCTCGTGAACTGAATTGGAAGGAATTGCAGGTCTTGGATGTGGGAACCATCATGGTCGAACCATTACGCATATTGGACCGTAGGGTCTAACAACTCATAAATCGTTTGGTAGACCAAGTTAAGGTCCAATGGGACAAGTATAGCCTAAGATATGCTATTTGGGAGGATGCAAAGACCTTACTATGAGATCATCCCTCACTTTTTTTACCACCTCGGGAATATGTTTCCCGAAAGTTGGGTGTATGTAATTCCACATTTTGACTTCGAAAACTGTAATTACTTATGGCCTAACAATATCTTATTTTCTTATTAATTCTGAAACTATTAATGATACACTTAAAATGTTTGACATATGGACCTATGTGAATGTCAATTCTATGAATGTTTATCATTATTTGAATTATGATGGATATTATGCAACCTATTTCTAGCTTGAAAATTTTGACATTTGAAGTTGTTGGTACGTGGATACCGAATTAATGATCTGATTAAATGAATTTACATGATAATAATGTATGGATATGTATGAGTTTGTGTTATAACTAATATGTAGGTTAAGGGGCTATGAAATAGCCAAAGGATAAAGATAATAAAGGGTTGATGTCATGAACATCAACCGAGAAATAGTATGGGCTAACTATTTGTATGTGAAATTATGTTGGTTCAAATGCATTGCTATGATATGTGGGAAAGAGAATATTTTTCAAGTAGCGAACCTGACTAAAACTGAATATACGATGACAAAATCCTAACAACACAGTTCCATTGTATGGTCCATGATAGGGTGTTGACCCTAGTTCTATCAGGAGGGGTGGAGGTATTTCCCACCATGTATCCTTTGAAACATGGAGTCATGGGAGGATGGTATTAGATCATGTTACCCTAGACATGTGATGATGGTTTCTAGTATCCTGTTGGGGAATCTTGGTCAAGGTATTTTACACTTCCTCTTACGGGTTCTATCTAGAGTTAGGTCAATATAGTTGTTGCTCCAGGATAGTCCAACAATGATCCATATTTATGAGCGGAACGAAATGAAACCAAAAATTTATAATGTTAACATAGAGACTATATATCTATTATTATGCATAGAGACATAGAGACATAAGAGAGATATAGTAAAACTTGACTTCTATTAAATAAGAAATACGTTGAAAACTATAAAATGCAGACTAAAAACAAGCTTGCTAGAATGGTGGCAACTTATCTCTGAGAAGAGATGTGACAACTACGCTCATTCGCCAGAAGATGAGTACAATGAGGCTCTATAGGCCATTTTTACAATAAAGATGAATGCCAAAACCATATACATACAAAAAACCTAACCCTAGGAGATGAAGCACCAAAAGTCATGTGGGCCCCGTTGGGGTAAGTTAGTACATTAACTTCATGGGGTCGTAACTTTTGCATACGATCTTCATTTAGGGCACATGATAGCTCGTTGGAAAGGTATTGATGAGGATATTCATTTAGGGGGATAAATGAGGGCCTTTGACTATCATTGAGGTATACTATTGTGAAAAAAACGTTGTTTAGGCCCTCAAACTAGCCCCAGAAGTTAAAAACTGCTAAAAATAGTAAATTTCCAAAATTACCAGAAAACTATTTTGAGCCAGTTGGAAAAGGTGGGTGGCCACCAATATCCACCTGGATCAGTCCTCCCTCATTAGGAAGAAATGGTCTCCATTTCTTTGAGTTCCCCCATCAAATGAGGAAATTTATGTTGAATTTGGCCCCAGGTGAGCCACTTTCCTTGGTGCAAGAGCTTCCCTGCTTTGACAACCTGATAAAGTTGGATCCTCTACTAGTGAGTGCCCATGATCTGTGTTTCAATGATATGATCAGTGGATTATTGTTCCATGCATTCATGGTTGAGATTTTTTGGTGTCAATTTTTCTGCTATCTTTGAGGTGTCCAATAATGGTGGAAAATAAGGCCGAAGGAGGTCCACATTGAACATTGGGTGCAAGCCAAGGAAGGGGTGCATGTTGAGCTCCAACGAATTGTCACCCACATCCTTGGTAATGGTGTAAGGCCCATAACAAAGTGGATGAATCTTCCGATGAATCCTTTTAAGGTGTTCTTTCTACAATTGCAACCAAACTTTGTCTCCCACCCGGAACTGGTGTGACACTTAGTGTTGATCATGGCGTTTCTTGTACTTGGAATTGGAATTCTGTAAAATATCCTAAACTTGTTGGAGGATGTGCTAGATACGCTCAATGAACCAAGTGACATTGTCAATTGCAATTGGATCATGCGACGAGTCTACCTGGGTGGCTACAAGGGGTAGTGAAAAATCCATGGGACCCAATGGTTGAAATCCCAACCCCACCTAAAAGGGGTTGTGGTCAGTTGAGCTATGTATGGCTCTATTGTATTTGTGTTGAACATAGGAAAGACTCTCATCCCAAGTGTGAGGGTGCCTGGAATTGTACATGCCCAAGATGTGTACGATCATTCAGTTGAAGACCTCGGTTTGGCTATCCGTCTGGGGGTGAAAGGAAGTGGACTTGGTGATCTTGGTGTCCATCAGTTATGAGAGGCTTGATTAGAATTTTCTAACAAAACGGTTTTCCCGATCTGAGATAATGGTTTGTGGGATCCCAAAGTGTACCCACACTTGTTCAAATAAAACATTTCCAGTGTCCTCCATCGTGATGCTTTTCTTGTAGGTGGCCAAAATCGTCATCCTGGAAAAGAGATCAACAACCACAAAAACACAGTCATTTCCCCACCTAGTGGAAGGGAGGTCCGACATGTAGTCCATTGAGATGGATTCCCAGGGCCTGTCAGGAGTAGGCAGAGGAGTGTACATGCCTTGTTTATTGATGGTTGGTTTGGACAAAGTGTAGGAATTTCAAGAACATATATACTTGTTGACATCTTGTCGATGTTTCGACTAGTAGAAATGTCGCTACAACACTGTCACTATATTTTCCACGCCGAAGTGTCCTGTCATCGGATTATAGTGGGCTTCCCAAATCATCTTCACTCGCTCGCTTGATGGAACGTAGATATGGCCTAGATGGCACAACACCTCATTCTGAATATGAAAATTATTGACAGTTGTGTTGGTGCCCAACATCTGTTAGGTGTTGGCGAAGTCGAGATCTGTCTCATAGAGGTGGGGCCACCCAGAGGTCTCATGGCCGCAAGATTCTATCATTGATTGGAGGTAGGTTGAGTAAATCAATGAATCAGTTGGTACTTCATGTTTTATACTCGATCTTGAGGTGGAACTATTGCAAATCTGTGGACCACTTCTAATGACGGTCATTCTGCAATTTCCCTTGTGTCTACATGAACTACAGTAGATTATGATCAATGTGGATGAATGTCTCCTTCCTGATAATGTAATTTATCCACTAGTGGTAGGATTAAACAATCTATCCTAGGTACTAGACCCTATCCATGTTGAAGGAACATTTTTCCAAGTTAGCATATAGCTTGTGTTGTCGCGGAGTGTGCAGAACCTATTGAATATGTTGCAAGTGTTATGCCCAAGTATTGTTGTAGATGAGGATGTCATTTAGATACACCACCACACAAGAATTAGTGAAAGGTTGTAGGATATCATCCATCAACCTCATGAAAGTTGTTGGGGCATTCGTCAAACCAAAGGGCATGACCAGTCATTCAAAAAGACCTTGTTTTGACTTGAAGGAAGTTTTCCATACATCTAAATGTTCTATTGGGACCTGATGATAGTTAGACTTCAAATCAATCTTATTGAAATATTTTTCCACCTTGATATGATCAAGGATATCATCGATTCATGGAATTAGGTACTGGTTCCTGACTGTGATTTTGTTTAGGGCCCGATAATCAATGCATAGTCGCCAGGTCCCATCTTTCTTCTCCCCCAACAAAATTGGGCTTCCACAAGGTGATGAGTTGGGTTATATGTGCCCTTGTGGAGAAGTATTGGATATGATGCTTAATCTCCTCATTTTCTAGCAAAGAGCGATGATAGAATATCCCATTTAGTAGCGATGCGTCAGGGGTCAGATTAATGGGATGCTTGACCTGACAGTGCATAGGTACTCCAGTAGGTGATGATAAGATGTCTTTGTATTCTTCCATGACCTAATACACTTACTTATGTTGTATGGAGAGGTCGTTTATGGAGGCCATGGATGTGGTTGCAACCTTTCGCTCACTCTGAGAGAAAATCACGAAGAAGAAAAACTTTCTTGTCTAAGAAATCACCTTCATGCATTACTTACCAGAGATCAAGGAAATAGAACTAGGTGGGAATACCTCGAGTATCCTGTACAATTTCCTATTCAAAGTAAAAATAACATTGTGAGGCCTAGACTCATATACAACATGATGGTTCCATAAATAAGGTTGGCCCAAAAGAACATAACAAAATTCAAGGGGAGAAACATCACACAATACCTCATCTTTGAATGGCTTGATGTCGTAGGACAAATGTTACTGTTGGCTTAGATGAAGATCTCTTCCTTGATGGAGCCATCCGATGGTGTAGGGTTGCGGGTGCAACATTGTCGACCGGGCTAGCCACTTGAAGACCTCTGCTGACATGAGTTTCTTCTAGCTACCACTATCAACAATGAAGTGCATTGGAGTGCCTTTCACTCACATTTGTGAATGAAAGAGGCGCTTGCCTTCATCTGGCTCATCAAGTTCACCGGGTTGGATCTTGGTGGTAGAAATGGTGGCACTGGGTTCCACGTCAATGATCTATCTCCCCTTCTCTATTTCTGACTCAGAGTCAGAACCCGTATCTGATTCAGAGGCTTTTACTTCAACCATTAATGACTACTTTGAGAGGCACTTAGTAGTGTTATTCCAAGGGATCTTATGGAAATCGCACCACTTCCCGGTATCTTTCTTTATCTTCCCATTGTCATTATTTTCTTGTGGCTTCGAATGGTTTTCAAGAGGTTTCCCATATTTTCTCTGTCCTTTTTTATGTGGGTTAGGGCTTCCCTTTCCTTGCTTCTGCTATGAGGGGTTCCCAGACCGAAACTATCGAGTCTTTTGTTTAAGTTTTTCTTGATTTTGACGGCATATCGATAGGCCACACACAAGGATGAGATGTCTAAAAACTATATTTCTATCTAGATGTATCTATGCATACCATCGCGGTACTTGAGCACCAGATGTCACTCAGAATATTTGATACCCAAATTGGTGCTCAAGGTATGGAAGACATTGGTGAACTATGGGATTGTTTGGTCTCTTTCCTACTGCAGTGTGGTCCATCTTGTATACAAGTCTTCATAACTTACAACAGGGTAGTATTGTTTCTTAATATCATCACTGAAGGAATCCCAAGTGGGTGCAACTGCAAATAATGTGGATCCTTCTTTTTCATTTTTCTCACAAAAAGTATCCCACCAATCTTTGACAAGGGGGATGGCCTTGAGGAGTGCAAATATAATATTTTCTCTATCAAAAAAGTTGTGGCCAAAAACATACCCTTCTAGAAGGTTTAACCATTTAACTATGGAATCTGCATCTATTTGACCTTCAAATATAGGAATATAAAAGTTGATCTATAACTTGAAGGGGGTGGTGCTTCCACTTGAGGTGGATGTGTCACTTTTCGGCAGTCCTCGAAGGATTTGCGTGAATTTGTCCATCATCTCATTCCTCTGTTGCTCAAGGGCTTCCTTGAGTAACACTTTGAAAGGATCTCTTGTCCCGTCATCTTTATTTTTTCCCCCCATGGACGGTTTCTTGGGGATGCGAGAGTAGTTTTCCTCAAGAGAAACAAGCTCGAGACCCAACTCTCTATACCCTGACTACGTCAGGGACATGCATTAAAAAATGACAAGGAGCAGACCGCTCTCATACCACTGATCTGGATTTATGAGCAGAACGAAATGAAACCACATATTTATAATGTTAACAGAGAGACACAGTGAACAATAACATAGATACAGTAAAACTTGACTTGTATTAAATAAGAAATGTGTTAAAAACTGTAAAATGTAGACTGAAAAGAAGCTTGCTAGAATGGTGGTAGCTTATTTCTGAGAAGAGATGTGACGGCTACGCTCATTCGCCAGAAGATGAGTAAAATGAGACTATGTAGGCCTTTTTTACAATAAATATGAATTCAAAAACCATATACATCCAAAAAAACTAACCCTAGGAGATGAAGCACCAAAATTCATTTAAGCCCCGTTGGAGTAAGTTAGTACATTAACTTTTCAGGGTCGTAATTTTTTCATACGATCTTCGTTTAGGGCACACGATAGCTTGTTGGAAAGGTATTGAAGAGGATATTCATTTAGGGGGAGCAATGAGAGACTCCAGATATCATTAAGGTTCATGATCGTGAAAAACATTGTTTGGGCCCTCAAACTAGCCCCAGGAGTTAAAAACTCCTAAAAATAGTAAATTACCAAAATTGTCAAAAAAATTGTTTTGAGCCAATTGGAAAAGGTGGGTGGCCACCGATATCCACTTGGATCAAGAAGAGGAAGGATAGGGATGGAATATGGAAGTAGGTTATGGAGGCAAGATGATTAGAAGTAGTTGAGAGTGTATGGAGTTTAAATCTTATAGCAGAACTGCTTGATTTCCTCTTTTAAAAAAAAATTACTTAACTGAACTACAATTATCTAAGTGAATGTTGCATGTGTTAAATTATTATAATTGAAGGATTCTGCAAATATTTTAAATGCTTTATTGATCTTTATGAAATAAATGACATTTCTGATTGGATTGGAAGCATGCTTTAATTGCATTAGATGTGATAATTATTGTCATTAGTACACGTGTGATTCATGTATGTGCTAGCTACGCATACATGTCTTGCACATGTACACTAGTATGTATAAGTGTTTTAAATTGATGATGTTGCTTAATTGATATGGATGTATGAATCATGTATTGTTACCCTTGTATTGTAAGTTACTATAACTTCGGGACGAATTTTCTTGAAGGGTGGGTGTATGTAACACCTAGTTAATAACTTTTAATTATTATGATTAATTAGTTTAAATTAATTTAATTAATAATTGAGTTGGTGGAATTTTATATTATATTTTAAATTTAGTAATGTGATAATCAAAAGAATTATTATTTTATTTTATTAAGGGTAGGTAAAGAATTAATGACAAAGATAAAGCAAATGGAAAATTTATGAGGGGGAAGGGAGTAGTTGGATGGAGGGGGATAAGGAAGGAGGTTGGGTGCAGAAGGAAGGGGATTGGAGAGGAGAGGAAGGGAGATTTGGTAAGCAGAATTGGAGGAAATTCTTGGAGGAGTTTTGGGCTAGTAGAATGGTTACTGGGATTTTGGGCTCGAGGGGGGAGGAAATCTAATTTCATGGAGATAAGGATTCGAAGAGGCTATGTTCCTAGTTGGTTGGGAGGAAACAATTTCAAGCAATAATTTTCAGGGAGTTTCAGGCAAGCAGCTGCAATAGGACAACCTTCTTCTTCAAGAGGTAATCTGCAATTATCATTGTTTTACCCTAAATTCAAGTGAGAGAATTTATAGATATACTATGTGATTATTAAATTGAGTTTGTTAAATCTTACAACCAGAAAGAAAGAAGTTCCCTATCATGTTGAAACAAAAATATAGATTTACTTAGCTTTAACAACCTTTCAAGATGTTACAGGAATGCACTCTCTTCCTAATGGTCAAATATTTAACATAGCTTTCTAGCCATCTAGGGTTAGGGTTTTTGCATGCCTCAACCCTCAATTAGTGTTAGATTCTAGACCTTATAAAATCTTGTTGAAATCCCACATGTGGCTATCCCCTCATGTGTGAGTAATGGGGTTTGAAGTGGCATTCACTTGATACCATGGTGGTCAACAAGAAAGGTCAACTTGAATGAGGCATAACTTTTACATACAATCTCTGATAGAGATTATTTTCACACTATTGGAAAGGTCTTGGTGTTTATAATAGACTCAAGGGTTTGGGAGCTATGCTCACAATGTTTTGACCCAAAAAGGTTCCATTTGATGCCTCAAAATGGTTTTGGAAGGCTTTAGACCCTAAATCTCCAAATAGGGACCTACCACTAAAATGGGCCTCATAAGTCAATTCCTCTCATTTTTCCACCAAAAAAGTACCAAGATAGAACAAAAATTATATAATGATCCACTCTGGATCAGTTGGGGATGTTTTTTTCCTGCCTTGACCAATGACAAGTGCTTGATTATGTTGTTTTCCTACCATGACTATGGTCAAGGCCTCAAGACCCATCCATGGTGTATGAAACATCTTAATGGAACTTGTGTTTAATTCCTAGGGAAATGAACCCCTAGTGAGGGATCATGCCACTATCTCTAGTGTTTATTCATGGTGCTTGAGCTTGAGAAGGTTCAATTGGGCCATAAGGCCCATATTTACCCCCCTTACCATGTTTAGGCATCCATAATCATTTCTAGTCTAGGTCCTTTTTTACCCCTTTGACCATGTTTAGGCATTCAAGCCCTTGTTTACCCCCTTGACCATGTTTAGACTTGAATTGGAACTCTTTCTATTGGCACCCATATATAGATAATGTTATAATGTTCAATTTACCAACCATTATAATAAAATCACACACGTGTTATTAGTGTGCAAACATTAATAGTGCATGTGCACTAATAACACATGCACATTCCCACCTATATAAGAAGAGAAAACAAATTTTAAAATGTCACAATTTTTTTATATGTTTTTACAGAAAAGAAGGTTCACATGTTCCTAGCGCATGTGCACTAAGAACGTGCACATTTTTTTAACAAGTGCAAGTTGTTTCTAATAAAATAAACAAATGTGGACTCTTATAATCCACTATGAAGTGGTTTATGTGTAGCTTCGATAAGGGTTGAGGCTGTTTAAATAGAAGAGGGTGCACATGTGTTCCTAAAAAAAACAACTAGCACATGTTCATGTTGCAATGAAAAAGAGAACCATATTTATGTGCCAAGCCTTCAACAACTTCTAAGTGGGGAGACTTGATACATAAAATAATTCTAATTGTAATATATCATCTCGTATAATCTCATATCACAAATATCATCTCATACAATATCTACTTACAGTTGATATTTTCAGTGTGTAATTATTCTCTGATAATAGTACCATAAGACAATAATTATTAGATCTGAAAACCAGAAAATTCAACATGGTAACAGAGCATACTGCACCATACTATTTTTTTTTATATCATTGTTAAAATCAATACAACTACTTGATTATTCTAAATAATTTTTCATTGTATCGTCACTAAAATCAATGCATTGTATTGTTTTTCATTATGTCATTATTGAAATCAATGCAACTAATTGCTCTAAATTATTTTTCATTGTATATCTTTGAAAAAATGCACCCTATTATTTTGTGTTATATCATCCCTGAAATCAATGCAACTACCTAATTCATGCGAGTTTTATCATTTATGAAATCATTACATTTCCATGATTGCTCTAAATCATTTTTTATTATATCATCATTGAAATCGGTATACCTTGTTGTTTTGTGTTATATCCTTGCTGAGATTTGTATTCTTCCTTCCTTTTCATGGTTGGAACATATCATTAGTCTAAACCTCCACCTCCTAAATTCAAACTTCCTTCCTTTTGATAAACTATATATATATATATATATATATATATATATATTAGGAGGTCTTTCATCCTCTTTGTATTGAACTAATATCTCAATAATATCTTTACTCTTAATACACTTTTTGTTATTTTACATTTAAAACAATTTGAAAACCAATGATATGACATGACAATGCAGTGATGAAAAGGGATAAGATGATCTAGTTTAACATAATTTGATTTTAGATGAATGAAAAGCAATGACAATGCGGTGATGAAAAAGGATAAGATGATCTACTTTAACAAAATATGTTTTTAAATGAATCAAAAGAAATAATTTATGAAAACGAATAATGATAATAATTTTAGATGAATGAAGAGATGTTAAAAAACATGATTGACTTTGTCATACTAAACTCATTAAACAATGTTATTGTATTTTTGTATTCTACATAATGAAAATACAATAGTTCGTGCTAACTTTAAAGCCCCAAAAAAATCAAAATACAATGTAATAAAATTGATATTCAGAAACTAAAAAATTATGGAGGATGATGTGTGTGCAGGACTTTCTATACCACTACCTTTGCCTTGTCATGTGTCTAAGTTCCGGGTCTAATATACTTCGGAAAATTATAGGCTATCCTTGTCTGAACTAAGAATAGCATCTCAAACAATGCTCATTGAAACATTATGTGAACTTGTCATAGCTTTTTCTATAATTCCTTTGTACTTTGAAAACAATTTTATGTTGAAATGGTTATGTGAACGTCATAAGTTTTCCTATGCTTCTTTTGTAGTTTAAAAAATATTACTTAAAGACTATAAGATTAATCCTCTAACATACATTTAGACATGTTCAAACCTAATGTCTTTGGATAGGATGTCGACCAATAAGCCTTTCACTCCATCACCTTCCATTGTTATTTGGAGTATTCTCCATATTTTCCTATGTATCTGCAAGTAAAGAGGTTACAAAGTGACACATATGTGGTCTATGTCCATTGATTTAGGTTGATATTCATTTGATTAATTCACTATAAAGTCCCTCCTATATCTTCAATTTAGAGTCTCTCTATTTTTAGTTTTAGTATCTAATATTCATTTGGATTTCAAATCGAGGTTTTGTTTATTTGGATTTCTAATAATTAATGTAATTCACTTGGGGAAAAGCTCCGTCTTTGACTAGGCATATCATCCTTCGATCAAAATAACCTTCCTAATAGTTTCTTTCTAAGATAATTGAAATTGAGCAGAGAAATAAATCCATGAAAGTTTAAAATATTTTTAATTATGTAATACACAATTTAGAAGGTATCCATTTTGGTAACTATACATTAAATGTTCAAAACATTTTAGGTTTTAAATGGTCATAGTCATATTAAGGTTTGATAACTCCCTATGTGCCATGTCCTACAACTGTGTAGACATATTTAGATAGGACACCAACTCATCATCATTAAATATGGATTTCACCCCTTTGTCACCTTCTATTGTGATTGCAATTTCTCTCCAATTTTCCTGTATGTGATTTGTGAGCAAAGATGCCACACATTGACATAGAAGTGGCCCGTGTTTATTGATTTTAGGTGGGTATTCATCTATGTTATAGAATCTCTCCATTATTAATAGGGGAAATATCAAAAGTGATTTTTCTTTATATGTCATTTCTATTTATATGGAATTTCTAAAGTCTACAGATCTAAACATGCCCTACCCCCCTCTAGATTTGAACTCGTGACCTCTTAGGACGAAACACATGTTATTAACCATTAGGTCTATTATCATGGGATTTGTACTTGTACAAATCCCACCACAAGATCCTCAAATCTTGTGTAACTATGGAAGAAACTACCACTGACACCTAAGTAGGATATTCCCTCGTTTTAGTGATGTAGGAGGTCCACCATAAAGGAGGTTTCCCTAGTGACCTCAAGGGATCGGATAGCAAGTCATCCATATGAAGTTTGTAAATAATACCTTTCAAGTGACATAAATAGTTGTTTCTTCATATGAGCTTCATGTCATCCATATGAAGTTTGTAAATAATACCTTTCAAGTGACATAAATAGTTGTTTCTTCATATGAGCTTCATGTCATCCATATAATTTTTCATGCCAAAATCCATTGTTATTGTCATCCATATATGTCTAATTGTTCATGCCAAAATCCATTGTTATTGTATGAATTATTTGTGTTATCTAAGTTATCTTTTATAAAATGATCTTATTGAAATCAATTGATTGTGCATCTACCCAAATAATATTACAATTGTTGTTATGAATACTCTTTGCTTAACTAAATACACTATTTTTTTATCAACCCTTATAATAACCCTTAATCTTTGTAACTCTAACGATCAATATTCATTCATTTTAGTCTTCTTTCTATTTTCTATATTTTTTTCTTTTATTAATTCTTTGTATTCGATATCTAGTTTCTTCAAATCACATGTTTCAATCATTTTATTATTAAAATTGTAACCCTGCCCCCTTATAATACTAAAACGCCAAAGTAATTTAAATTTCAATATTATTATACAAAATTACAAGGAAGCTCATTGTTTCAACCTATCTTTCATTAACCTAATTTAAATCTCAATATTATTGTACAAAATTACAAGGAAGCACATTGTTTCAACCTATCTTTCATTGATTAGTAAATTGTATGCACTCAATCTCTTCATTAAAAGTATGCTCATGTCTAAAGCTATTACTACATGTTATACTCAATTATATTAATATTTAACTATTTTTCTTTTAAATTAAAGGTTTTATGTTTTTATTCTTTTCTGGGTAGCTTTTAAAGTTTTATTCAAAAACCAGTCTTGGAATAACATATTTCAGTGGTTTAGCATACATATTCTAAGTGTTTTGAGGTATTTAAGGGTGTCGAATCTATTTATGCATTCAAAAAAACCATCTAAACACTCTTAAATTGCTATTTTTCCAACAATAACTTTACCATATTCAAATGGTAATAGTCATTTTAATTTATTTAAATTTTATAATTTAAATTTTAAATAAAATCAATAATTACATAATAACATAACATTAATTAAACACAATTTCAAATATTTCATAATACCATTAAATTAATTAAACACAATTTAAAATGTCAATTAAAATGCATTTTTTAAATATCCATAGATTACAATCTAATCTCCCTCCTTCTCAACAACTTTCATAAAATCCACTTACTTCATGAAAAACCAAGACCTGACCTACATGCTTTTCTCATTCAGCTAATTCATTTGCTTCATGAAAACCAAGGCCTACATGCTCTGGCCACTCTTCTTGATTTTCTCTGGCCACTTTGGAAAATTCACTCACTCCATAACCAAGACCTGCATTTTTAGCATTCTTAGGTCTTACCACTATTTCAATTGGATTTAAGATTCCTTGCTCATACTTCCCCAGTCCTCCACCTTTGTATCCCATCTTCTTCAACAACTTCATACCAATTCCTAGAGTATGACTTTCGAAACTGCCAATCGAATCACTGTTGGCTGGATGTTCATAAAAGGAAGCAAGAAATATAAGTAATTTTTTTTTACTGTTGGCTGGATGTGTTCATAAATGATAATTATTTCAATGATAAACTTGAAACAGAATATGTGGCATAAAGGAAGAAATATATGTAAAATTTGAATGAAATAATCTGTTTGCTAAAATCTGAATGAAGAAGTTGTTTGCTTATCTGTAGTTGGATCTGAATGTGCATTGCGAGCGGCCAACTTTCTCTGTTCGTATTCCTCTCTGAAATCTTTATTTTCGTTCCACATAGACATAAATTTTTCTAGCTGCCAATGAAGGAGTGTATTGCTAATATTTAGTGTAACTTCTTTTTAGTTTGAAGTAGTGAGAAGAAAAACAAAAACAAACACCATGACAAGGAATTGAATAATATATATATGGTTAATATAAATAATTATATTGAAAATTTAAAGGTATTTTACATTTTTTTGTTAGCTAAATATCTCTAATTTACTAAATTGATTTGAAATATTGAAGATGAATAATATATATAGTTAATATAAATAATTATATTAAAAATTTAAAAGTATTTATTTTTTTGTTAGCTAAATATCCCTGACTTACCAAATTAGCTAAATATCCATGACTTACCAAATTAACTTGTGATTGAGATATTGAAGAGATTGTAAAACTATAACCACATAAACAACACTATACAAATTAAAATATATCAACTAAAAAAAGAATTTAACACAATTCTATGTTACACAAATCTGAATTGTTTTACTGTTTTTAATCAACATACCCTATTAAAAAGCACACCAATTTAATCATAATTCTATATCTTTTAAGTGCTTATAAATTTGCATTTCAAATATATATTTTTTAGATTCCTCTATAGCTCCAAGTGGAACACTTAGATCCCTGCGACACGTCAAGGAAAGAATGGCAGGTGTCTATTGCACTTTGCACATATGATTTATATGGAGGGTTGCAAGGGTATTCAATGCTCCCTGTGCGAGCCCTTGTTGAAATGTGGAATTGTATTGGAAATGGGGAATCTCTGCGACAGATCCCCTAAGGAGACAGACTTATTCTAGCATTTGTGGTATTGGCATGAGTATGAGTATTTGGAAGGGAGGTAGTTTAGGGTTTGAGTATTTGGATGGAAGCTAGTTTAGGGTTTGAGGCAAGGTGTCAGGTGCAGGTTTAGTGTGACCATAGGCGTTCATGGGTGGTGAGTTCAGGAGAGCTGCGCATATTCATGGGTGGTGAGTTCGGGACGAGCTGCGCATATTGGTACTTTCTACTGTGCAGACCACGAAACCCCTGATTCTCTGGTTGCTTTTTCCATGTAGCAGTTTCAGTTGATGTATATGACTCTGTCTTGTTTAGACAGAATCACAGTCCTTTGTTCTTGTTAGTTTTCAATAAAATTGGAATTGGAAATAGCTGTTTAGGGATTCTTTGGCCCAGTTTCTCCTAACTAACTTTGTGCAAGGTTCCTTTGAAGAAGATAAGGACAACCCAAAGAAGATAAGGACGACCCAAAGTGGAAAGAAGTACGCAAAATCCTTCGTGGGCATGAAGAAATATGAAGAAATTACTCAGCCTAACAGCAACGCTTTTTTGTACATCTCCACAAAAACTACAGAGCTCCAAAAACTACAGAGCTGGATCAAGCTAGCATAACAAATGCAGCCAACATCATGAACCTCTTCCTTCTACAAAAACAGAGAATTGACTCACTCGAAGCAGAATGTCATCATCTCAACTCTTTGGTTCCTCCACAAGGTTTAGACTCTCTCTCGCCTCTAACAACGACAGCTCCATGAACTCGTTCTAGCAAGACCTCAGGAAAAACGAAACAATGGGTCAGATCCATGATCCCATGGAGGTGGAAGAACTAAGAAATAAGATCATGGAGGTGGAAGAACTAAGAAATAGGCTCCCCTCACTCTACTAAAAGGCAGGAAGCTGGCACCTCCTTAATTGGTTTTTTATGTTTTTCAGAACAGTGAGTATTTTTGGTCAATTGGTAAAGCAAGCTACTAGCCCAAATACAAATACTTGGAGGGTCTGCATAGAGAAAGTCTTAGAGTCTATATCATTGTTATTATAACTATAATTAGGTTTTTTATGTTTTTCAGAATAGTGAGTCTTCTTGTCAATTGGTAAAGCAAGCTACTAGCCTAAATACTTGGAGTGTCTGTATAGAGAAAGTCTTAGAGTCTATATCACTGTTATTATAACTATGTTTAGTGATGGACCAGATTTTTGAGTTTTGCATGTAATTGCTGTCAGCCTTGAAACAACCAGTTTTTTTTTTGGTAATACAAATTCCAGATTTTTGAGTTTTGCATGAAATTGCTGTCAGCCTTGAAACAGCCAGTTTTTTTTTTTTAATGAATACACATTTCTGTTTCGGTTAAAAAAATAAGCATCTAAAAATAAAATGGATCTCACCAATTTAAATCTCTCAGATAAAAAATATAAATAGATTTACACAATTGTTACTCACATACCTCCAATGCCGACTTATTTTCAAACGCACAAGGATCGTCCCAAAAGCTAAATACTGCATCGTCCTTAGCAGCCCGCATTTGCAAGCAAAGTTCATTCTGGAGGAACATTTGTGATGATGATAAGTACATCAATACTAAATAACAGAATTTCAGAAAAATTCAATTGGTTTAGCACGCACGTTTTGAGATCGCTGCTTGTGTAATTGGTCCAAAGCCTTGTCTCTCAAACGACTGTAACTTTGGAGGTCACCCTGGAGCGAGCTGATTTGGGAATCAATCTTCCTGATTTGTTTCTGCAAGGTTCTCTTTTTCACCCATAAATTTACCAATTTCCTTCTCAGATCCCAGTCTTCTATGCTTAAAACAAGTCCTCTAGACATTTCCAGGTCTCTTAATTGTCTCAATAAGTGGTTCACTTCTTCTCTACTGTTCCACCCTCGCCTTAAACGTGACTCTATGTTTTTCAACTGCACAAAAAAAAAGTCACTGCCAAACAAATCACACACAGATATACACATATACAGATATTTGCCCAAGGAAAAGAGATATATACATACTTGCCAAACGAAAAGGTATTGTCACTTCAAGGCTTTAAACATTCAAACTTCTTTCTTACTGTATTATAGATTAGTTTGGTCGTATTATAGATTAGTTTGGTCGTAGTGAAAGTTATTCTTCATCATTTATATATATAGTTTGAGCATAATGGTTAAAAACATGTGTTTCATCCTAAAAAGTCATAAATTCAAATCCAGAGTAGAGTTATGTATACCTCCATACACTTTAGCAGTCAAATCCCTATAGAAAGAAAGTCTCATACACTAATTTAGACACAATCCTTGAATGAAGAAAGTCTCGTACACTATATATATATATATATACACTTTAGCAGTCAAATCCTTATATAGAAAAAGTCTCGTACACTAATTTAAACACAATCCTTGAACAAAGAGAATCTCATACACTAATTTAATGTCTAGTTTAATAATTACACAACCCACTTCAAATATAATTCCAATAAAATCATTCTTCAAATTGAATAATTCTTTGGTATATTCCATAACCAAAGCACACACTATACCAATTGGTCCAGCTCGGCTTCACATGAGCAAATATTGATGTTTCTGCGGGCATTTGATGACATTCTCCCATTCCTGAAATTCAACTGCAATTCCTGTAACTCTCTACTTATGACGTTGCACCGTTCTCTGCATGCTTTGTCTTCAAAGTTCAGAGAATTTAACTTATGGAAAACCTGCAACCGCTTTCTCTGTATCAAAGCAGCCAGCCAAAGCCATATTATTATAATCTAGAAGTTTTCGAAATATATTGCTTATGACTTCTACTGGGAAAGGATGTTATTTTTACCCTTTTGATTTTTAAGGTGTTCATTATTTTGAAGCAGATTTTGCGCTTGTCTGCAAACTCTGCCTCGGCCAACCTCAGCTCAGGCGATTTCAAAAATGGATATACAACGAAATAAAATTTCCTTTGGAAGTTTGAATCGGCCATGTTCTTTTGACAATGTTCTCTATGTTAGCCGAACAGACAAATCCAAACTTGCCCAAAGCGAGGAAAGCAAATGTGCAGGGACTGTATTATCTGTTGGTTTTGGTGTTTCTGCAATTGTTGGTTGGTTCTATAACATTATATATCAACTACAAGAAACAGATGCACACCAACTTCGGACAACGTTTCGATTCCAATTCACACTACCATTTACATTGTCTTTTAAATTGTTTTTAACAAATCTCTATGAAGGAGAATAAAAGATTCCATTCACCTTGTCTTTTAAATTTAGTAGAACGAGCATAGATGATCATTTTCATTTTATTTTAAATTGCTTTTACCATGTAAATATCTCTTTACATAAAAGCTTATCTTGCTTATCTTACAATGGTTGAAAAAATTCGTTTATAAATTTCAATATGCTATTATCTTAATGGAGTAATCACATAGGAGTGGTTCTTCATCCTTCCTCTCTTTTCTTTTTGTTAGTACATATATGTAAATATCTCTTTACATAAAAGCTTATCTTAAAATGGTTGAAAAAATTGGTTTATAAATTTCAATATGCTATTATCTTAATGGAGTAATCACATAGGAATGGTACTTCAGCGTTCCTCTCTTTTCTTTTTGTTAGTAGATAGTGGTAATAATGGTAAGCCAACTATTCACAATTGTAAGCTTAAATAGGCCACTCATTATTTTTCATTTGGTATAGTGGTTAATTATAGCCAAGAATCCTTCTTAAATGCTTAACTTCTACTTATTAGTTATAAAGAGAAGACTTTCTCTTGTATTTTAATATAGCATATCTAGTTATAAAGAGAAGGCTTCTTCTACTATCTTAATATAGCATATCTAATAAATGAAGCATTTTCTCTCTTGAAGAAATTTTTCTTTTGGTGTTGCAAAGGATTCCTACATCTATGATCTTGTTTTCCAAACATTTACATGGTATCAGAGTTTTTTTTTTTTTTTGAGAGAGATGTTGTCACACATTTTTGTGACTTCTCTTGCAGTGTGATCTAATGCAAATCATGGCTCCTTCATGACCTCCTGTTGTGTACTTCAAATTCCTTAGATTGTGGCTCTCTTTGTATGGCCAACTTAATATGTTGTTCTATAGTGTGATCTAAGCTCCACGTGCCTCTTTTTGGATAGGAGTGAGTGCAAATCTGCTTTGATGGGAAGTTATCTTGTTCTTTATTACGACACTAGAAGATTTAAAGAATAAATAATAGAATATAGAAAAAAATTAAAGAAGAAATGATAGATTATAATAGCAATAAGTAATTGTAGAAGAATCATATTCCACAAAAATAAATACCTTAATTGATGAAAGTGATGTTCACTTGTCTCTTTCAGGAGGAAAACTCTAGATGAGCAGAGATCCATTACAATATGCTTCACAAGCCATCCCATTACCATTCTTATAATTCATTGTATAGTTTCTATATAACCTCCTAGGAACTTTCTAGTGAACTAACCTTCTAGTAAGTTGTCTTACAATAATTGTTTTTACACTATATAAACTACATGGGCCTTATTTAAAAGAGATGGCCTCAGTACATAACAACCTATATATCTACTTAAGGGGTTATGGTAGGACCCTAACATGCCCTCCCCCTTATAAAGTAGTATTATCCTCAAGGCTCGAGATGAGGGAATGGATTAAGGATATATAGTAGATCCCATGTGGCATCCTCATAATGTGTTCAAAACGATGTTGATCATCTTGCTACTTCATTTGGTTTTGAGCCATCACCAAATTATCCTTCAAAGTGCGGAGAATGTCGGCTCAAGATGTGAGGGTTTTGTCGACCTCTTGTACCATAGAGACTCTCCATAAGTAGGATAGAATTTATAGGGGATTTTTTCCATAGACAACCTCACATGGAGTCATTCAAGTGGCACCGTGATAAGTTGTACCATACCACCATTTGGCTAGAGGTAGCCATTGGACCCATTGGGATTATCTTTCTAATGTAAAACACCTCAAATATGTTTCCAATGACTTGTTGACATATTTAGTCTTACCATTAGTTTGGAGTTTATATGTAATGTTGAGATTCAATTGAGTTCCATAGAGCCGAAACAACTCTTGCCAAAAATTTCTATTGAAGGTGAGGTCATGATCCATCACAATTGAGTGCAACATACCATGGAATTTATAGATATTATCCACGAATACTTGAGCGACCGTAGAGGCATTGAAAGGGTGTTGGAGAGCATAAAAATGGTCATGTTTGGAAAGTAAATCAACCAAAACCATGATTATAGATCTATTACCATAATTGAGCAACCCCATAATGAAGTTCATAGAAGTGTCAGTCCATTATATAGTTGGTGGAATGGGTAAAGGTTATTGTTCACCTAGAGGTTTCACTATCTCTCCCTTGTGTCGTTGGAAAATGTCACACTCGGCCACAAATACGTGGATGTCCTTCATCGTGCCTTCCTCGAAGAGGGAACATTTGATCCTTTCATATGTTTTATGAAACCCAAAATGACCTGTTGTGAGAGGGGAATGTAGTTCATATAACACCCATGATTTAAATTTTGACTATTGGGTTAAATAAATACATCCTTTATAGAGAATATCTTCCTTTTTTCCAAGTGTAGCCCCGATATGCATGGGGTTCCATTTGAAGTTGTTGGATTAGGCTAGTGATATTGGGATATATTAACCATTCTTTGCAAACATCATTCAACCAGTCTGCTACAATGAAAGAGAGTGAAAAGAGGCACCCTTCCTCTTCATAATTATGAGAAATAATCTTCTACCACATTATCCTTTTCTTTTTATTAATTATCTCATAGTCATATCCCAAATTTTTGGTGACCCATTTATGTAGCTGAGGGGAATAAATCCTTTGCTCTAGGAACTATTTTAGGCTATGAAGATTGGTTTTAATATGGAAATGTTTCTCGTGTAGGTATGGATGCCAAATATCCATAGAATATAGTATAGCCAACATCTCATTTTCATAATTTGATTTTCCCAGGTGCCTCTCGTAGAGTTATTTGCTAGTAAAAGCCAATGACCATCCCTCTTGCATAAGTAATAATCAGATTACTTTACTCAATACATCACATTCCAAGATAAATGTTTTAGTGAATTCAAGTAGAGTGACTATTAGGTTGTACACATAGCATTCTTCAAGTCCTAGAAGGCCCATTCTGTAGCCTCATTCCAACTAAAAGCATTCTTTTTAGCAAAGTTGTCAGGGGAGTTACAATGTTACCACAATTCCTTACAAACTTTCTGTAATAACTAATGAGACCCAAAAAACCTCTTAAACTTTTAAGATTTTTGGGCCAAGGCCAATCCTTCATCACTTTAGCTTTCCTTAGATCCATGTACACATTGTCATTGTTGTTCCTGAGATTACACTTAAGGCTCAAAGGGTAATGTCAAGGCATCATGAATATAAAGGAAAGATTTGAAAGGTGCTTTTTCTTCCGCTAGTTATATAAGAACTAATCTTCAAATGAAATTAATGACAGAACAGGGCAGAGGCCGTAATTTTTCGTTTGAGTCGATTTATAAAATTAAGTGATGTGAGGGAAACTTACAAAATTGTTAAACAAAATGAGGCATCAATGCAAGATGAATCTTACCTTGTTCAAAGTAGAAGAAAGTAAAGAATGCACCCTTGAAAGGATATGAGATACAGTAATCCAAGTAGCTCACAAGTCTTGTATCTACTTATAGCAAATACAGAGTAAAAACTGCTTGCTTATAAAACAACCGATTTAATGTGATTGTAGTAGCAGCAATACTAACTTGCAAACACTCACTTATCAAGGAATAACATAAGAAAACTAGAGATATGGAATACAAGAGGAAAACATAACTCGAACTGCACAAAAATTGGAATCCATGTATGCACTTGTATTAATTCTCACAAAAGGAGAGTTCTCTCTATTACATTCGGCAAGAATCAGCCTTTGTTAAGTCTTCAAACTATGTATTTATACAAAAAATGATCTCAACCCTAGGCAATTGGAATTCTCATAATTCAAAAAACAGTAAATATTACAATATGCAAAATTTGAAGAATTTCATTTGCATCTTCTTTGTTTCTTCGCCTGTTGGCTGAGATGTTTCTTCTTCTTGTCCTCCAGCTCATAAACAGTTGGCCTCTAGTCATGACCTGTATAAATGATATGAACAGGTTGTTTTATTTGTTTCTAGATGTGTTGTATTTTCCTTGCTCGACAAACTGAACACATCTGCCTATGAACTGTACCACTAACCTGGAAGGCTTTGTTGTGTCATTCGCCTCAAAAGTATATAAATTCTTTTCTATGTGAGGCAGCCTCTCCTCCATTCTCTTGGATTCTAAAGATATATACTATAGCCGTAGACTAGGATTGACTATCCACCTATTAATCTAGATAATGTCAATTTGTTTCAATTGAAGGATTGCGGCTCGGGCTTCTTCCATGCTCGTCTTGGAATTAAGTTGATTTTTTTTATATCAATTTGCCCCAGGGATTCAAAGATACTATCTCTTTCAATGTCCAATAACTCTTTGTCGAGTGAGGAACATGCTTCTTCACAAGCTTTTTTCACTTCCCAGGCTAACCTTTTTCTTTCAACTAAATTGGCATCCCAGGTTTTCAGTATTATATCGCCTCAAGTTTGCTCTGAAAGAGACAATCTAATAGCCCTGGTTACTTCATCCTTTGTTGTTGATAAAATGGCCTCCTGGAATGTAACTTGAGATGCAATGGCCTCTCTCTCATTTAGGTGAATGTTATTTAAATAATGGTTTGTCGCCCAATAATAGTTTTGAACAGCTTCTACTTTAGTCAAAAGGTTTTGCTGGGTTGATTCCAGCTTCTCGTGCACCTCCAATGCCTGGGCTTGGAAAATCGCCATATCCACTGTCGTTTTCTCAGTCAAGTTTATTTTAGCCTGCAGTTGTTTGACCAGATATCCCTGTTGAATGACCAGTTCTCTACTCACCTGTGAATTTTTATGCATTTCATCAAGACTAATTTTTAGTTGCTGAATTTCTTGTCTGTCATAGACTCTGATATGCTCAAAACCCTTATTCATCTCATTTCTCACACTCTGTTCCAAGGTATTTATTTGGTTTTTCAACTGTTTCACCAACAGATTCTTCTTCTTCAGTTGTTCTGTTAGATTCCCAACTGAACATTGATTTGTTGTGGAAAACGCTCCCAATGTGCCTGCCACTTCCATAGCAAACTCTGCCTCCTCTAAGGCCTGACCATCATATATCACCCGGTGCCTCTTGACAGTTGAACCATCCCTTTGGTGTGTTTCTCTTTTTACTACAACCCTCCTCTTCTTGTTGTAAAAGAAGTCGAAAGGGGGCATTTCTTCAACCGAAATAGGAGTGAGATCATCTATAAAAATGACTTCGGCATTCGGGTTCCCCCAACTGGACTGTAAAGGTGTGACTGATTTGATAGGGATGCCTATCTCGGTCGATGGTTGTTGCCCTATTGTGTTTGTATCCGATTTGTATAGTGTGGACGGTGTTTTTTCTTCACCCTTTTTTATCAAAGCTTCAGCTTGAGTTTTAGTTTGATCATCTGGTGGATTTGTCAATGCGGCATCCCTCTACTATGTCAAAACCTCAATTTTTTCCGAACTTCCTTGAGCATCATGTTTACTGGTGCCCCCTGCTTCTAAACTCTGGGTCACAATTTCCTGTGTATCTGGAGAGTTCTGGGATTCTCCCTGTAAGACTTTAGGCAGGCTATTTCTTCGGTGTCTCTTAAAATTATAGAACTCGATTAATTTTTCTGGAGCCATAATTTGGACTCAGCTCAACACTTCCTGATAATATCTTGCTCCTCAAAATATCTCATTATGTGGAGAATATCCATGCTCGTATCTCTTCATATTGTAAAGAGCCATGTGGTTTCCCACGATCTTCTAGGGATCGTGTTTATTGAATTCAATATTAACAAGCTTAATGTCTTCTAAGGCTGCGACCTCTACTTTTGAGTGGTCAAAATCTAACAGTGAGAGCATACCAACCTACAAAGGAAAGGTGGGCCATACTTTTTTCTGTGTTGCCTTTAGTTCTTTACTGATTCCCCCCAACACAGTTTGATGTGTTACCTCTCTACACACCAATTGATCTAGCAGAAACTTTGGTAAGGCATGTGGAGGGATGAAACATCCAAAAACCCTGATATAAGAGAAATGTTCTTCAATGTACCAATCTCCTATCTTTCGCAAGTTGGTCACTATCTTGTCTGAAATCCTGGGAGGTGGGCACCCGTATATAGCAATATGCATCGGCACCACCACATAGTTGCATATTTCATAGAAGAAATATTTTGCTTTATCCTCCCACATCTTGGAGTGATAGAAGTGTATTGTTTGAGCGTTGGTCGGAGTCTAGCTCCATCCCATCAAAGGAAATTTCGTCATGAAACAAACGACTTACATAATATATGCAGACATGTAAAATGGGGCAGGTTTCCCTTTGGCTTTCAATGATTGATATTCTGTGATTTCCCTGACCAAATTATCAGATAATATTTTGGCCCAATAGAAGGAATACCCCTCTACTACTGTACACATGATTGGCACCCATGGTAATAAGAAATGAGCAGTGTTTTCCTTCCCGAAAATTCTACATAACATCATGGCTACATACATCATGTGAGGCTCTAATGAGGCAACAACATATACGCCATGGGTGTCTTCTCTAAACTTCTCAGGACATGAGCACCAATCCTTGATCAAGTCAGGTAATTTCTTTCCATATTGCGCGCATTCTTTTTTGTCGAAGTCCATTAGGAAAGCGACATTATAAACGTAATTGGGAACTGGGGATAATTTGTACATTACCTGGAAATGTTCTGGTCAGAAAGACCCAACTGCAACTTTTTGCAAATTGCAGATACTCCTAGTTGAGAGGTCAACATTCTCCAATGCCCAACCAATCACATCATTATAAGGCATGAGCCTAGGCTGTGTTGCTATTTTATGCAGCTCTTATTGAGCAACGTATTTGTATCTTGTAGACTGGGTTTCAGTCACCTCGTCGCTCGAATCATCTGGGTAGTTGATCAATTCATATTGTAGAATATTGAATACCTGCATCCAGGTTTTCACAGTATCTATGGTTATGGGTGAAGTGTTTGAGAAGACATCTGTCTTCGGGTTTGAGCTTTCGTCAGAAGTTTTTGTTGTTTTCCATGGAGCCATGATATCATGAGTTCAAAACTCTCTTACCTGTTACAGGAAATACGCAAACTTCTTATCCTGCTCAAACTTTCTTTTCTGTGAAAATGCAAATGAAATTCAAACTTCAATATCATTTTCCCTTAAATGTGTTGAGTTACGAATACTTTACTGACGGTGCATTCACTTTCCTTAATGAAAAGATTTAGGCAGTGGTCCAAGATCTTATTTGAAATGATTGTCGTAGATCGATTATTAATGTCATTAATGTCTGGTGGTTCGCGATTAGAAGTTTTGACAAATGACATTTGAATTTACCCGAGATACGGTTCAGTGAAAAATTATTCACGAGATTGTAATGATCCCAAGTCAATTTTTTGCTTGGAATCACTAACTACCACTCATGTATTTGATGTGAAGGTGGCTATTGAAGTTGTTTTAGTTATTTAATGGTGTTTATACAAGATTCATCCAATACATGTAAGATCATAACATACTCAATATATAGAAAACACAAGCATAGATCTAACCTTTATTATAAGAAGCATGAATTAGATACAACAGAGAGAAAATCTGGAATAATCCTCAGATGGCTCCAATAGATAATAGATATAAGCTGCTACAAAATGCTCCCACTAATACAAAATTTTCCTCCAAAGGCTGGATAAGAAGTGAAGACCAATACAAGTAGATCTAAGCCATATGGATACCAAACTCCTCAAGCTGGAAGATGCCACACTCTAGTAGAAGGATGAAACCCTCAATAATTCGGCCCAACTGAAGGAAGACTCCAAATGAGCCCAAACTCTGCCAACTGATAGATCAGGGTGATAAGATCCCCCTCCTAAAGTCTCAGGTTGAAATGTTAAGGTTAACCCCTCCAAATATTGAATCCTCTAATGAAACTGCACCCTCCTAGATGCCTGGAACCCTAGATAACTCAGCTTTTATGAAGAAGGCCTCCAAATGCTCTGAAACTCTCCAGGAATATAGATCGGGATATGGAAACCCCATAGGGGAAGTTTCAAGTCCAGATTCTAGGTAGAGCTCCCTAGATCTGAGAAACATTGAATCACAGGACGTCCTCCTTGCCTAAAAACCGTCCCAAACTGTAGCTATAGATATGATGATGATAACTCTTCAAGGAATCCCTCAAAGTGATGGTTGAGATCCTGCAAGTAAAACCCAAGTGTCAGAATGCCCAAAGAATCTCTTGATCAGCTGGATCAAACTCTCTTCTAGATAATGATGCGCCCTTGCTGGAAGCTCCTAAACAGTACGACCCTGTTGCTTTTCTGAATCTATTGATGGATATGTGATGAGTGTAGAATGGTGTGGGTGGAGTCTTTCATCCTCGAGACCAAGATTTGGAACAAGGTGAGTGGATATTTCACCACTGAGTTTCTCACAAGGGTTTGTAACAACAAAACCCCCAAATTGTATGCTCAAGAGAAATATCAAGCAAACACCAAAATCCAGAATGAATCATAGGTGTGCCCCAGCCTTCTATTTATACTTTTTCTTCTATTTCTCTGTTGAGTTAGATTAACTCCCAGGGTTAACTCTTCCAGTGATTATATTCTTTTATTGAGTTATCTTTTACTCCTTTTTACCTTTTCCTCAAGTCAACTTAAGAATATAACCTTAGCCTAGTTGACCTTTCCCCTTAGTGTGAGGCTATGGCCTAGTGGGGATGCCTAGGCCATTGAGTCTCCTCAATACCTCTTCATCAAGAGGTGGGGGAGATTACAGTCTCCCCTGCTAGAAATTTTTTGTCCTCGAGAAATTCCAAACCTGTTTCTCTCACCACTTGTTCATTTTCCCATGTGGCATCCTCAATGGGTAGATCCTTTCATCTAATCAGGTACTCCTTGATGCTTTTGTTCCTGAGCCTCTTTTATCGGACCTCCAATATCTCCTCCAGAATCAAAACAAGTTGTCCTTCTTCATCCATGGGAGGTAGTACCTCAATGGGTGTGATGTGTTGGCCTATGGATTTCTTAAGGCAGGAGACATGGAAAATGTTGTGTATTCCGCTGCCCTGTGGAAGCTCCAGCTCATAAGATATGGCCCTTATCTTCTTGCTGACTCTATAGGGCCCAAAGAAACATGGTTGTAGCCTCTCTTCTCCACTTCTCCGCTTCTTTTTATGGAAGCCTACCTGTATGGTTGGATCCTTAGATAGACTAAGTCACCAACCTCAAAAGTACGATCAACTCTATGGTTGTCTTCTTGGACCTTTTGCTGGTTATGTGCTCTCTGTAGATGATCCTTCAGCTCCCTAAGAATGTCTTGGCTTTGCTGTCTCCAATCTTGCACCATGGGTGTCTGACTGTCACCGAAAGCAATCTCCACAAAAGATAAAGGATTGTAGCTATACAAGGCCCTGAACGGTGACATGCTTATGGATGTATGTTGGGTGGTGTTGTAGCAATACTCTCCCAAGTGAAACCATCTGGTCCACGCTTTTTGTTGCCTTGCCACATAGTTTCTGAGGTAGCCTTCCACCCACTTGTTGACTATCTCGGTCTGTCCATCCATCTGAGGATGATAGCTAGTACTAGGGGTCAAGTTCGTACCAACCAATATGAATAACTCCTGCCAAAACGTACTCATGAACCTGATATCCTTGTCACTGACAATGGTCTTGGGTAGGCCGTGCAACCTGAAAATCTCCCTAAAAAACAGTTCGGCCACTTGTGTTGCACTGAAGTGGGTAGCTGTGGCAAAGAAGTGTGCAAACTTCATCAACCTGTCCACTACTACAAAAATGCATTCCTTCCCTTGCGTCTTTGGCAACCCGGTGATGAAATCCATGGATATGCTTTCCCACTTGTGCTCTGGAATGGGTAAGGTTTGCAGTAGTCATGTTGGGTGTGTGTGCTCATCCTTGTTCTCCTGACATGTAGTACACTCTTTGAAGTGCTTTATCACATCCTCGTTGAGGCCCTTCCATGTGAACCTCTCCCTCACCTGCATGTACGTCTTGTTGATCCCCTGGTGTCCCGCCATGGGTGAGTCATGGTACGCCTACAAAACCTTGGCCTTGAAGGTCGATCCAGGAACCAAAAAGATTTGGTCCTTATAGTAGATGAGGTCATTTATAACCCTCAAATTATCATCTTGTACCTACCCATCCAATAGTTGACACGTGAACTGATCCTTTGCATACTCCATCACCAGATGGTCTTTCCAGTCAACTGATACACTTGTCATGGCAAAGATGGATGGCCTCTTGGATAATGCATCAACCACCACATTGTTCTTCCCTTTGACAAATTCAATGTCAAAGTCATAGGCCTGTATTCTGCTTACCCATTTATGTTGTCTCTCATTCAATTCCTTCTAATCCAATAGGTATTTGAGACTGTTATGATCTGACTTGACCACAAACCGTGCACCTACCAAGTATTTCCAGAATTTGGCTAGTGCATGCATGATAGCCAACATTTCTTTGTCATAAATGTTGTAAAGTATCTCGGGACCCCTGAGTTTCTGACTCTCATAGGCAAGAGGATGCCTCTTCTGCATCAGTACGGCCGCTATCCCTTCTCCTGAGGCATCACACTCCAAGGTAAAAGGTAGGCTGAAATCTGGAAGGGCCAAGATTGGGCACGTACTCATTACCTTCTTCATCTTTTTCATCGTCATTTGAGCCTCCTCATTCCACTTGAAGGCTCCTTTCTTGGTTAAATCATTCAAGGGTGCACACAGCTGAGAAAATCCCTTGAAAAATTTCCTATAGTACGTGCACATGCCCAGAAATCCTCTCAATTCTGTGAGTGTCTTAGGAGTAGGCCATTCCATGATGGCTTGTCTTTTCTCCTAATGTACCTGTACCCCTTTTGCTCCAATGATGTGCCCCAAGTAGAGCACCTATGTCATTCCAAACTCACATTTGGACTCCTTAGCGTATAGTGATTGTTCCTCCATAATTTACAAAATCTGATCCACATGTCTGAGATGCTCCTCCCATGTCTTGTTGTAAATGAGCAAGTCATCAAAAAATACCAGCAAGTGCTTCCTCAACTACCTATTGAACACATGGTTCATACAATATTGGAACATAGTTGGGGCATTGGTTAACCCAAAGGGCATCACCAAAAACTCATAGTCGTTGTAATGACATCTGAAAGTTGTTTTTGAGATGTCCTCCTCCCTCATCTTGATCTGATGATAGCCAGAACGAAGGTCAATCTTTGTGAAGTAGACAGCTCCATGCAACTCGTCTAGCAGCTCATCAATCCTTGGTATCGGGTACCTATTTTTTATGGTCTTTTTATTCAAGGCCCTGAAGTCAATGCACATCCTCATAGTGCCATCTTTCTTCTTCACAAGCACTACTGAAGAAGCAAAAGGACTAGAGCTTGGTCTGATGTGCCCCATGTCCAAAAGTTCCTTGATGGCCTTCTCTATCTCATCTTTTTACTTCTTGGGATGTCTGTATGGTGTGGTAATGACTAGTTTGGCTCCTTCCTCTAGCTCAATAATGTGCTCAAACCCCCTATCTGGTGGTACCCCTGGGGGAATCGGTCCAAACACCTTGTGGTGCTTGTCAAGGATTTCTTTGATCTCTAGGGTGTAGTGAACCTTGCCTTGCTCATCCACAGGTGTTGAAATCCTGCATTCTGCTGCGTACACTATCTCGTCTCTTCGGAAGATGGCCTCCATCCTCTTAGCCATGACCACCTTTGCATCATTCCATGTCATGCCCCGAAGCACTATCTTTCGTCCACCCTCCTCTGTGAATGACATCTCCATGGTCTTGTAGTTGGTGGTGATAGGTCCCAATGTGCTTAGCCATTGAACACCAAGGATGATGTTGGTATCTGGAAGGTCCATAACATAGACGTTCTGCACCAGCTCATGCCTACACAAGGTAAGCTTCATGCCAGGGATGTATTTGTCACAAGGCATAGTGCTTCCACTTTCTACCTCCACCTTGAACCCTTCAAACTTTACTGTGGTTATGTGCCTCCTTTTCATCAATGTTGAATCAATGAAGTTATGAGAGGCTCCCCCATCAATCAGAACTGATACCTTTTGTCCCTGCAAGACTCCCCTCATCTGGAAGGTGTTATACTTGGGCACTCCACTGATAGATGCTAAGGTAGCCATACAGTCGTGTCTTTCCTATCCTATGATCTCTTCCTCTACTGCCTCAATAGTTTCGGCCTCAATGTTCTATATTTGTCTGATCTCCTCCTCCTCCTCATTGTCATAAGTGACCTCTATGTAGTGCACTTGACCATGGCCCATGCATTTGTGTGTTGGGTTCCATGTTTCTTTGCAAGTAAAGAAAAGTTGATTCCTCCTCAGCTCCCTCCTAGTGTTCTCATCCACTCTGTCACAGCCCCTGTCAAAACCCCTTGGGTCACGTTCTCCCTAGTTCATTGTAGGCCTTTGATCTCTTACTCCATTGTTAAGAGGTGGTATGGGTATAAATTTTGGCTTAGCAGCTGGTCCCAAATCCCTTGTCTTCCAGATAGCATCCTGTAGGTTGGTAGGCTTGAAATCCTTTACCCAACCCTTCAAGGGTTCCATCAACCCCTCAGTGAAGAGAATCATGAGCCTGGTCGGGGACATATCTTGTACCATCACTGCCAACCTCTGAAATTCATCAATATATGCCTCAGTCGTACCTGTTTGCTTGATTTATGTGAGCTCCCGAAAATGTAGCTCAGGATCTCCCTGATCAAACCTATCAATGATCCTCTGAGTGAATTTTGTGTAGGACACTATCTGATTGTGGCCTAGTGTGGTGAGTCCATGATACCACCAGTCATGAGCTTTGCCATCCAAGTACATAGTGGAAAACTTGATGGCTTCCATCTCCCTCATGGGGTTAAGTTGTAGATAGGTGTCCAACTTTTTCACCCATGCATGTGTTGTCATCTTGATCATACCATCAAAATATGGGATCTCTATCTTCCCTGCTCTTCGTTCAAACTCAAAATTGCTCCTGTGGTTTGGCCTAGGCTTACTTCTGAACTTGAGTTGGCAATATTGATCCAGGGAAATATGGCTTTGAATCAGCATATCCAACCCGTAGTATTCCTTAGTACATCGTGCCATCTGTTCAACAAAATCATCCACCTCTTCCTGTTTCCCTTGTTCATCTATGAACGTAGGCATGTATGGCCGAGGGTTAGCCCTGCTACCCAAGTGCCCATAAGTCGTGCCACCTCCATGGCTTCCTTCATATTTGGGGGCTCTCTCCAGATTATATCTGATCTCACCCTGGGATCCACCAGATCCACTAGCTTCTTTGCTTCCATACATCTCAGGGTCTTTCCCCTTATGAGTCATCTGCATCAATAACTTGGTTATTATTGTCTGGTTCTCATCAATTTTTTTCAGATTTCCATCTACCTTCTTTAAGGTCTCTGTGATCTCGACCTGTTCCCTTCGGTTTGTCTCCTGGCTCTCCTGCAAATGATGCACTAATTTGCTTTCTGTGAGATTCAGGGTCTTGTGTAATTCAGCTGCCAAGTAGGCCAAGCCTTGTGGTTCATAGTCATCTCTTGAACCCTCCATTTCGGCTTCTGTTTCACTGGCTTGTTTCTTCCTTCTGTCCATAAAGATCCCACTGTACCTCTGCATGCATTAATCCCTCCACAGGTTTGGAGGATCAAAGCTCTGATACCACTGTAATGATCCCAAGCCAATTAGTTTTTTGGAATCACTAACTACCACTGGTGTATTTGATGTGCAGGTGGCTATTGAAGTTGTTTCAGTTATTTAATGGTGTTTATACTAGATTCATCCAATACATGTAACATCATAACATACTCAAGATATAGAAAACACAAGCATAGATCTGACCTTTATTATAAGAAGCATGAATTATATACAACAGAGAGAAGATTTGGAATAATCCTCAGATGGCTCCAATAGATAATAGATATGAGCTACTACAAAATGCTCCCGCTAATACAAAAGTTGCCTCCAAAGGATAGATAAGAAGTGAAGACCAATACAAGTAGATCTAAGCCGTATGGATACCAAACTCCTCAAGCTGGAAGATGCCATGCTCTAATAGAAGGCTGAAACCCTCAATAATTCGGCCCAACTGAAGTAAGACTCTAAATGAGCCCAAACTCTACCAACTGATAGATCAGGGTGATGAGATCCCCCTCCTAAAGTCTTAGGCCGAAATTCTAAGGCTAACCCCTCCAAATGTTGAATCCTCTAATGAAATTGCACCCTCCTGGATGCCTGGAACCCTAGATAACTTGGCTCTGATGAAGAAGGCCTCCAAATGCTCTGAAACTCTCCAGGAATATAGATCGGGCTATGGAAACCCCATAGCAGAAGTGTCAGGTCCAGATTCTAGGTAGAGATCCCTAGATCTGAGAAACATTGAATCACAGGACGTCCTCCTTGCCTGAAAACCGTCCCAAACTGTAGCTGTAGATTTGATGATGATAACTCTTCAAGGAAGCCCTCAAAGTGATGGTTGAGATCCTGCAAGTAAAACCTAAGTGTCAGAATGCCCAAAGAATATCCTGATCAGCTGGATCAAACTCTCCTCTAGATAATGATGAGCCCTTGCTGGAAACTCGTGAACAATACGACCCTGCTACTTTTCTAAATCTATTGATGGATATGTGATGAGTGTAGAATGGTGTGGGTGGAGTCTTTCATCCCTGAGACCAAGATTTGGAACAAGGTGAGTGGGTATTTCACCACTGAGTTGATCACAAGGGTTTGTAACAGAAAAACCCCCAATCTATATGCTCAAGAGAAATAACAAGAAAATACCAAAATCCAGAATGAATCATAGGTGTGCCCCAGCCTTCTATTTATACTTTTTCTTCTATTTCTTTGTTGAGTTAGATTAACTCCCAGGGTTAACTCTTCCAGCGCTTCTATTCTTTCATTGAGTTATCTTTTACTCCTTTTTACCTTTTCTTCAAGTCAATTTAAGAATATAACCTTAGCCTAGTTGACCTTTCCCCTTAGTGTGAGACTATGGCCTAGTGGGGATGCCTAGGCCACTGAGTCTCCTCAATACCTCTTCATCAAGAGGTGGGGGACATTACAGAGATAATCCTCATTAACGCATTAGTTAATCTCATTTATCGTTAAGTGTTTTTTCGGATTTTCGGACCTCGGGATTTTGGTAGTTGCTCGAGACAAGATCCCCGAAACGCGAAATCGCGTAGTGATTTATTAATTTTAATCATGTTTTATCCAATAAATAATCATTCTTAACTTCAAGTACTTTCGGGGTTTCATACTTTGTGATATTTGATGCAGTGGATGGAAAATATACGAACTCTAAAAGTGAAAAGTTATTAATTAAGTATTAATTGAGATTAACTTATTTAAAACAGGTTTAGCTTTTTGGTATCTATATGCTTCGAGTATCGGAAAAACAACTTTATGGATGCTTCGACAGGACACTACTCGTAATGATGTGTCAAGGCTTAGGGAGATATATGTGTACGATGACTAAGACCCTTTGAACACCTTTTGGATATCAGGACTTTGGAGTTGCTACATGGTGAAACACTCAAAGCGGGAAACTCCGAAACTCGAAACTCTGAAGCAAGTCTCTAGAGGTATTGATATTTTTTACATTCAGGCGGATCCAAAACATTTGGGAAAAAGGGATCGTTCGATCGATGAGAGAATTGGATCGACGGTGGACCTTGTGTACTTGTTAAGGATAGAAGAGAAAAATGATTTATTATTGAAGTTTGATTTTGAGATGAAGTAAAAATAAACAGGGTAAAACTTACCAAAGAAATTAAAAACCATAAACCAAAACAAGAAAATCAAATCGATATGTACAATGGTGATTTGGGATCTGATTATTGCATGAAGTGTTTCAGGTAACGCCCGTTGAAGGGGGCGTTAAGGACTTTCCCGTCAAGGTTTTCTAGTAAGATCGAATTCTTTCCCTCAAAAGCTATGATCATGAAAGGCCCACACCAGATGTTATCAAACTTGCCATGCTTTCCAGCATCTTCCTTCCTAGCATCTCACTTCAAAACTAGGTAATTAGGAAGAAAATCCCTATCTTTAGCCTTTTTATCAAACAGGGATTTCATATTGTCTTGATATCTCTGAAGTTTCTCATCCACCTCAACCCTATTTTTTTGGCCTTCAACTAACTGGTTTATTCCTTCGGTAACATCATTTGGTTCTTCCTTCGCATCTTGCTAGAGATTCATCACATGCAGAGATAGATTTATGGGGAGGACCACGTCAGTACCGTACACCATTTGGAAATGAGACATTCTAATCAATTTATTAGTGCCTATTCGATTTTCCCACAAAGCGTATTTAAAATGAACATGCCAGGCTTTCTTATTTTTAGCCAGCACCTTTTTTATTATGGTGATCAGGCTCTTATTCGATGACTCGACTAATTCGTTTCCCTGAGGATAGTAGGTTGTGGAATGTCCTAGTACAATTTTGTACTTTTGACAAAAACTAACCATCGTCGTGGATTTGAAAGATTGGGAATTATTTGTGACTATCTTCCAGGGACAGTCTAATATTGATAAAATGTTTTCTTCTAAAAAATTGATCACCACTGAATATGTAGCATTTTGTGTCGAAATGGCCTCTACCCATTTAGTGAAATAATCTGTGGTGGTTAGAATCCATTTATGTTGTGCACTATAGTGTGGATGGATTTCTCCGATAAAATCCAGACCCCATTGTTGAAATGAAGCTTTTGTTTTGACTGGGATCAAGGGTAGTGCGGGAAGCTTTTTCTTTCCTGAGAATAGTTGAAGAGAATTACAGGCTCTGACTTTAGTGTTCATGTTAGTAAATAACTTAGGCCAGTAGTATCCAACTCTCAGGATTGTATAGGTCATCTCCCTCCAGGCTGGTGTCCTCCACATACCCCATCATGAAATTCATTTATAACATTCTCCATCTCAGATTCTATCAGACACCTTAGTAAAAATCCTAGGGGATCCTTTCAATACAGTTGGTTGTCTAAGATGCAATATTTTACCGTGTGTAGCTTCAACGTTCTTTTCTTAGAAGGAGTCATATCACTTGGGCATTGAAGAGTCAGGAGATATGAAACTATGTTGTCATACCAAGCAAAGGAAGAAATTTGTTCTTGGATCTGAGTTGTAGGTGTCTGATCATAAAATTATTCTATGTCTGGAAGTTCTCTATAAGATTGCAGATGATTTATCCTGAGTGCTCTGAAATTTGATTCGGCTAATAGCTTAGCCAAGCCTTGACCTTTGACTAGTTTAGTGGGTTTTATCTCAAGATCGAATTCATGAATCTTGGCTAGCCATCGGCCCCTCCTTGTGTCACTATCAAGTTGAACCAATATATCTTTAACAGAGTTGGTTGGTACATAGGAAATTATTTTGGAGTGCAGCACGTAAGTCCTGAAAGCTTTGGGGGCCTTCACCATAGCGTATACCTTTTTTTCCAGTATATCATATTTCAACTCGGTGTCTCTGAGGCTTTTACTAAAAAATTCTATCGGTTGCTCGAAACCTTCATCGTTCTTCTGTAAGAGCACGATTGTGATAGTATGCTCGGATGCGGATGAAAAGATCAAGAACTCTTTCATGTAGTCTGACCTAGCCACCACCGGTGCTTCTCGTATTACCTTCTTGATGCGTTCGAAATATTATTTAGATTCAGTTGTCCATTTGACCTCGCTGTCTGTTTTTAGCATATTTGTAATCAATTTAACAATTTCAGTGAAATTTGGAATGAATCTTCTTAAAAAAAAATATTTTCCTAAAAAACACTGAATTTCCTTTCTGTTTCTAGGAATATTGATTGTATCTATAGCTTCAACCCTTTTTGGATCGATTTTGATTCCTTCTCTAGATACTATATGGCCTAAGAGTTTACCTTCTTGCATTGAAAAATGAGATTTCTTTGGGTTGAGTGACAAACTAAATTTTCTGCATTTTTTGAATGTTTGTTTGAGGTGTACCAAGTGCTATGCATCTGAGTTAGAAAAAACAGTTAAATAATCGAGATAAATAATGACAAAATTATCTCTCACACCGATAAAGGCTATGTCCATTGCTCTTTGAAAGGTGGCCCCTATGTTCATCAGACCGAATGACATTTTTTCATACATGAAAGTACCCCATGAAGTGGTAAACACAGTTTTCTCTTTGTCATCTTCATGGACCACAATTTGATTGTAACCTGAAAATCCGTCAATCATAGACATTCGGTTAGCCCCGACCACTTTTTCTAGAACGTGATCCATTTTAGGGAGAATATAATTGTCTTTAAGAGATGATCTGTTTAGGTTCCTGAAATCTACACACAGCCTTATTTCACTGTTATTTTTCGTGACTGGAACTAAGTTAGCTACCCACTCGGAATACCTAAGTGGAACAGTAATATTTGCATCCAGGAGATTTTTTACCTCCCTTTCTATTATAGGTAAGAGTGTAGAGTTTATCTGTCTAAGCTTATGTCCGAAGGGCTTGATGCCTTTCTTTAAACGGATTTTATGCTCGATGACAATGGTATCATAAGTTTTTAGTTCGTCATAAGACCGGGCGAAGACATCTTTGTACTGTTTGAGTAACTCAACATATTTACTTTTCACTTCAGGTGGAAGGTATTTAGATATTTTGACCAGTTTAGGGTTTTCCTTAGTGCCTATATCACAATCTTCAACCTCTTTGGGATGAGGTTGCAGGGTAGACTTTAGGGGTATATCGTCCTGATCAAATATTATTTCTAATGGAATCAAACCCTTAGGAATCTGATTGTTTTTTAGCACCAACATGTGATGGTTAGCGGTCTTATATTGGAACCTATAAGGATATTCATCTTCCTGCATGATCCAAGTAGGGTGATTCTGATTTTCCTGGTCTATGTGTGTTTCTGAAAATTCATCCACCATTTCTAGAAACTGCTTGATCTGCTCATCGTCTTCAAAGACCTGCCAGTGTTGAACATTGTTTGGTATTGAAGGCTTGTGCCTCATTTCTATGTGATACTTTAGCTTCAATATGGTAGGTGGCATAAAAGTAGTAGCCTCTTTCGCTAGGGAGTCGGCTTATTGATTATCTGCCCTGGGAATATGATGAATATTAAATGATGAGAAAAAAATTCTATCAAATCCCAGGCGCAGTTTCTGTATGACCTTATCCTTGGATGTTTGGCTTGATATTGTTGCCTTATCTGTTTTACAATTAATTCTACATCACCGTAAACTACTAGATTTTTTATTTTCAACTTCCTAACAGCCTCTAATCCTAAGACGAGAGCTTCATATTTTCATATGTTATTGGTATAGTCAATGTACCATTGTAATTTGTATGAGAAAGGAATAATGACTTCATCTCTAGGTGCCACAAACAACAACCCTTCTCATTCTCCTTCCCAAGGCGAAGTGTTGGCACGGGGGCATATCCAGAGTTCAATGCTTCGACAACGCACCAACAAAATCCTAACTACCGGCCCTTTCGGCAACACCTGCAAAGAAGATGAAGTCTCACCCGAGGTAGAGACAGGGAGGTTGCAGGATTCAAGTGTATACAACCTAGCTGGGACACAGATATATGATCACAATACTTAACAGAGCACTTAGCAATTAATATTCATTAGTCTTTAACCCTTTATTCACATCGCGGGTAAAACCCAAATTACAGAACAATGCAGTATTCAACAAGATCTAACACATCCAAGCACTTAGAACATAGAAATATATTAGATCTAGCATTCATTCATATCACTAAGCATTAATCTACTACATCAGATGTATCTAACATACATAAATAGTATGCACTAAGCATAAATCACATCAATAACACAAAGCAGTCACAACACAGGATATACGTGGTTCACCCCTAGCATGGGGCTACGTCCACCAACTCTTCATCTTGTTTATTATCTTCTTTCAATCCTCTTACATGCACAGAGCCTCAAAACCTACTCCGCATAGGACAGGAGATCTGCACGCACTTCGCCAAATCCTCCTTCCCCGAGTTTGTTATAGCACAGAGCCTTCTTACAATCACTTTCACTTAACTCTGCAAGTTCTCAACACATAGTATGCATGGAGCCTTTACATCTAATCACACTTAGAAACCTTTACATATCTTGCACAAAGAAAACTTAGGTCTTCTCTTATCTCATGCTTCTTACAATGCCTAGCTACTTATTTATACATTTACATATGGGGCCTAAGCATGGGTAAAACCATGGGTTGACATCCCATACCCTTTACATAAGCCCTAAACTCAAAAATCCCATAAAAAGGGAATCAGATCCTGTGATCTCTGCTTCTCCTGGGCGTTCCATCTTCGACCTTCCTGTCGAAGTCCCAAAATGGTCAAACACGACCAAGGTTCTCCAAAACTTGGTCGAAGGCCAACAAGCCCCCAACAGTCACTTGTGACTTGTCTTGAGTCACTATGATCTAGGAAACTCTGCTTTGAAGGCCTCGAGCTTGGCTTGAGCTGCCTCGACTTGCTGCTTCACCAGAGCCTCCTGCTTGGTGAACTCCTGAATGATTTTCTCGGTGACAGGTCCTTTCAAGAACTATTTCACTATGGTGACCATTTGTTCCAGTTGTGCGCCTTGTCCTTCGATCTCCTAAAAAAGTGTGCAGGCTTCATCTTGTACCGGCTAAAGTCTCTGGGTCACTTCCATGACTTCAATCTGGATGGCATGGACCTGCTGTTGAACCACACGTTGTTCTTGTGACCTTTTCATATTCTTGACCGCTGATAGTAGCTTGAATTGTGCATGTATTGTCGTTGCTTGTTGCTCGGCTTCCTGGATTTGCGACTCCAATGTCCTTTGTTATGGGTCCTATACAAGGCCCTCATAAGTCTACACACTTTGATTGTTGAGTTCTTTGCATTCTAAGGCCAATGCCTTGATTCTTCTGACTCCACTCCGAGCAGTTTCTTCCCTCTGATCTCTCACTTCCTGCACAGTGCTCAACACTGCTTGCAATTCCAGTTCTATTACTCTTGCTTGGAGGTGTTGAATGGATTCAGTGAGATTCCCCACTTAGCTCGTAGTTGTTTCCTCTTCAATCTGTGTCAGTCCCAACACAAAGCTAAGTGCTCTAGTGACTGCTTCTTTAACTCCAATATTCTATGTGATCAGTTGTTCTTTTTCTTTCCGGAGTTTCTCTCTATCCTTTGCAAACTTTGCCTGGAGGTCATATTTCTCTTGCTACACAACCTGATATTGCTCTAGGGATTCCTCCTTTGCTTGCTTCAGAGCCTTTGTGGCCTGCTCTTTTTCTTCCTGGACCCGACGAAGGCAATACTCTGTCGCATCTGCTATTCTATATAGTTGGGAAGGCTCATCTCCTACTTCTATGCCCCCTGATGACAAAGGTGCAGTAGATACTGCATGGATCGAATAAAGAGCCTGATGTACCCATTTGATCTTTGCCTCGATATGGTCATACATTGTCTCTTGTTTGGCTTCGCTTCACTGCAAAATGTCCTCGGAAGTGTCTGATACAGCTGTGATGATGAGGTCAATATCATCCACCGTAAGTATAGTTTGTAAGTGGGGCTTATTGGCACGTGACTTCTTTCGCGTTGAGGGTTTATTTGGAGAAACCTTTCTTTTCTTGGATGTCTCTATCTTTGTAAGGGGATATTTCGGTGGTGTTACTTTGACCTGATCTTGCTTGTCTTCTTCCCCTTCATCCTCTTCTTTGTCTACTTCATCACCTCCTCCCTCTTCAGGTGAATCTGGTGTAGTATACTCAGATGCGATGTGCATTTCTTGTTCTTATTCCTTCTTCTTCCTCTTGATGTTGTTGGGTCCATCATACTCTTCGCGGGTGACTACAAGACTTCTGATGAGGTCGGTGTCAGAGAGTTCTATCTATTCGACTAGTACAAGGAATTCCATAGGCCATTCCTTGGTTATTTCCTCCATATCTTCCTCAGTGAGTTTGTAATAGGATTGGAGCTCTTCCTTGAGTTCATCTCCGCACATAGTGATGTAAATGAAGTGCCTGTCGATGCGGAACTTATCTATTGGCCTGAATCTATGAAGTGTATTCAGCGTCATGCGAGGGAAGGATTCAATGGCCCTCTTCAGCTGCAAGTAGTAGGTGTGGAACACCTCATTGGACTGCCATTGCTTTGCCATGTCTCTTGAATACCAGAGGGTAGTGAACCTCGCAGCCAGTGGTTCAGACGGCTCGACTTCAGGGAATTTTTCTCCCACCGGCATCTCCCAAGCGATGAAGTCAACGAGAATCAGCAACTAGCTGAAGTGAAACTTGTATCCCTGGTATTGTGCTTCATGACAATCTTGCTCCAACTGGTTGATGAGGTAGCTCGCCCAATTCATTTTCATGCCTTCAACGCACTTTCCTGCAAGGTTGACGACAAACCCTGTGACTTGCGTCAGTCTATTCTTCCTGACGAGCTTGCCTGCTATCAACTAACAAGCTAGGCACACTGCACCATTTTGGATGGAAGCTAACTTATAGCCTCGCTTTCCTTTCTCCACATCGTCGTAGGTGTCCTTTATTTATTGCGTCAGGGCATGATCTGCAGCCTTCCCTGGGTAAAAGTCCTCAGGGTCCGGTCCTTGCATGATCAATCCAATTATCCGATGGATTAGCGTCGGATCTACAGTGATGTGCCTATCCAACCACAGGTAACTACCATGGTACCATGACAGGAGGAGTTTAATGCACGCGTTAACCTCCTGATGTTTGTCGAAGTGTGGTATCTTCATCACATTAAGGATGGTTGATCTTGTGATGTCCATGGTCCACGGTTGGTGGATTATCTATGACTTCTTCCTCGTTGTCTTTGTTAAGTACTTATGTGGTGTGAGCATTCCATAATTCTCGCGGTCTCCCAAGTTGAAATCATTGATCTTTAGCGTCATAATATGTCCCAATTGCAGTCCAACTATGCGTATCCCCTTTGGGAGGTATGCAATGATCAGTGTATAGTTGAATTCCCTCAAGACACTGTCATGACTAATTGTGCCAGCTAGAGGTGGGATATAGTCGGGCAAGACCGACGGGATGAGCTTCACGTTCACCAAGTCGTCGCGATGCTTGCTCTATTTCTCTATCGCAATTTTGGATGGCCCAGATCAACATGCATTCAATGGGGAGGCTTGAAATCCTCTCGTCGATGAGGCTTGTTCTCCTTCTAACATGACCTTCTCCACCATGAAGTCAATAAAAATCTCTTCGACGGATTTCTCTACTGCGCTAAGGTCGCTCAACATGCACACTCGTGATTAAATGTTTCGGATAGGTGGAAAAATGCTCAAGGTAAGTAGAACATGTGGCGAGGTCTCAATAAGCACTACGTGAAAGCAATTATTTCTTTGTGGGCTCGGATAATCACAATTTGCAAAAGTGTCCTCAATGCAACATTTGACCGGTTAAATAGACAACATTGTAATGGACTCCTCCAATGGGAAGGAATGCCTCAATCAATACAATTCCATCTATTATGGTGTGGTCCCAATGGTCCAATGGCAATCTTTCTGGTAATAAATGTGTTTCTAGCCATTCTGGGGAATCATTCTAACAGTCAGGATGCCTCCAATGGTCATATTTCTTCATCGTGGCGAAGTGCCAATCAGTGTTGTTTTGCTATTCCGACGAGGTTCAAGTTCTGCAAGCCTTCCTTCTACGAAGTCCTCTCTAGGACCTCCTGTAAGTTTTCTAGCTTTGTTTTCTTCTTACTGAGATTTATTGATTTCTTTCCGGTGATTTTCATCTTTGGATTCCTCTTTCCATTCATGTTCTTATCCTTTCTTATCATAGTAACTTCGCACTGATGAGGGTCTTTCACAGGGTTCGAGGGTAATGCTTTTTCTTTTACTGTTTCTGGAGTAGGTGCTTTTCTCTTCTGCATGGATAAGTTCTTTAAGCCTTCTTGCATTCTTTCGAATTCAACAGCCAGGTCTCTGGCCCTTAGTCGCTTTGACTTATCCTCTTGTTATTATATTAATCACGCTATTCTCTTAGCCATGAAATCCCTTAATTCTTGTTTTTTTTGTTCTATAGCTTCCTCTTCTTCTCTCCTTCGGATCTAATCTCTCTCAATCCAAGTCCTTCCTAACAAAAGTGCAAAAGGGGTGTTGTTCTCAACAAACTTAATGACCTCAAATTATTCTTCTGTTGATGTTCCATGAGCACTCATAGGTACATGAGTAAGTCTTTCGCATAGGGTTATCATCTTTCCTTTAAACAATCCTATTCCTCCCAATGAAGGAATCATAGCAGGCTTTCCCAAAATTTCCCAAGTACTTTCTAGCATAAAGTTCACCTATTTTTCTGCATCCAATACATAGTCTACGTCAAACTCTCATATTCTTGTTTCTATGCACTCTTTCTCTTTTAAGATCTATGATAAACTGATGTCTCTGTGATCATTCAATGTTTCTTTCATCTGCAATAATATCGCTTCATATTCTTTCTGGTTCTTTGGCATATTCTTAGTCTCTTGACCTTCCTCATGGTTTTCTTGTCTCATGTTCATCTTCTCAACTTTAGCAATCATTCTAGGGAAATCTAAAACTTCATGTCCAATAGCTTTACAACAAAGGAAAATAGGACCTCTACCAGGGAATTCCTTAGCAAGACGTCCCAGTCTTCTGCAATTATAACATAATGTAAATCCTCTTTTTCTCTTAAATGATCCCCAACCTTTCTTGTACTACGCAATGGGATCACAGTGATGGACCTGCAAAAAAATCTTTCTAGGATCCTGCATCCACTTGTTAGTCCAAAAATTCTTTCTATGCATAGGAATAACATATCTTTCACTATTTATATCAGATCTATTCATATCACATCTTCTATCTTCTAGTTGTTCCCTAGTTTTCAGACTAGGATGAAATCTATCAAATATACCTAGATCCATTCTTTCAAAGAAAAAAAAATCCACTTATATTACCTTTATCAGAGCACCAAGATTTAATATCTTACCTCTTTTCTTCATATCGGACTTCTCTTCTTGGCACGGAGCTTCACAAGTCAAGTAGAGTACTGCGCACTACAACAACAGATCTACACACAGAGATCTCTCTTTTCCTCAGTTCCCAGCAATCACAGTTTCAAGTCCCAGCAACGAAACCATTTGTTGGCACAGAGGAATACCCATGTTTCAACACTTCGACAACGCACCAACAAAACCCTAACTACCAGACCTTTTGGTAACACCTGCGAAGTAGATGAAGTCTCACCCGAGGTAGAGGTAGGGGGGTTGCAGGACTCAAGTGTATACAACCTAGTTGGGACACAGATCTATGATTACAATACTTAACAGAGCACTTAGCAGTTAATATTCATTTGTATTTAACCCTTTATTCACATTGCAGGAAAACCCAAATTACAGAACAACGAAGTATTCAACAAGATCTAACACATCCAAGCACTTAGCACATAGAAATAGATCATATCTAGCATTCATTCATATCACTAAGCACTAAGCTACTACATCAGATGTATCTAACATACATAAATATTCTACACTAGGCATAAATCACATCAATAACACAAAGTAGTCACAACACAGGATATACGTGGTTCACTCCCAGCGTGGGGCTACATCCACTAACTCTTTGCCTTGTTTATTATCTTCTTTCAATATTCTTACATGCACCTAGCCTCAAAAACCACTCCGCATAGGACAGGATATATATGTGCACTTCGTCAAATCCTCCTTCCCCAAGTTTGTTATAGCACATAGCCTTCTTACAATCACTTGCACTTAACTCTGCAAGTTCTCAACACATAGTATGCACAGAGCCTTTACAACTAATCGCACTTAGCAACCTTTACATATCCTGCACAAAGAAAACTTAGGTCTTCTCTTATTTCATGCTTCTTACAATGTCTAGCTACTTATTTATACATTTACAAATGGGGCCTAAGCATGGGTAAACCCATGGGCCGACATCCCATACCCGTTACATAATCCCTAAACCCAAAATTCCTGTAAAAAGGGGGTTAGATCCCGTGATCTCTGCTTTGCCTGGGCACTCCGTCTTCGACCTGCCTGTCGAAGTCCCAAAAATGGTCAAACACGACCAAGGTTCTCCAAAACTTGGTCGAGGGCCAACAGGAAGCACAATCAAAAAACATTCTTCAAACTCCTATACTATTTACATTTTTGTTTTTTTTTTCTATTTTTTTGTTTTCTTCTTTTGTGCAATTCTCTTCTATACATTCATTGAAACCATCATCAACTGATAATATATAGTTTCCTAGATCTTGATCGGTGACATATACTAGGTAATTATTTGGGTTATGTGGGTCACTTATAGTATACACCAACCTTGTTTCTATGTATAGTCGAGTGATTGTAGCATATGTCATGTCCAATTGAAGTGATCCTCCAAGTTTGGCACCCCAAGACTTGGATAAAAACATGCCATACTTTGCAAGAACATTAGCAACGACTACATCCATGAGAATTATCAACCCCTTGTTGGGTCCACATAGTCCGCAACCCCTGCGAAGGAGGCGAAGTATCACCTGAGGTAGAGGCAGGGGGGGTTACAGGACTTAGGTGTCTGTAATCGAGCTGGGACACAGATCTGTGATTATAAAACTTCTACAGAGTACTTAGGAACAACATGCATCAACCCATTAGTCTTAATCACATATTAGATCAAACCCTAAGTATAGATCGACACAATAACAATGACAGCATACACATCGCACTTAGCATCATAACTTAGATCTAGCACATTCAATATAAATAAAGCACTAAGAATTCATAGATCTATCTAACATACATAATAACAAAAGCACTAAGCAGATAAATGGCAACATAACATAGCACAAAGCAAACCATCAACGCAAGATATACGTGGTTCACCCCAGTGTGGTGCTACGTCCACCAACTTCTTCTTCTTCTTTATTAGTCTTCAAGCTCTTACATTCATCTACTCTTGTGCACTAAGCCACGGAGCCCAACTTCGTAGAGGACAGGAGATATGTGCACTGAGCATCGGATCCTCCTTCCAAAAATTAGGTCAAGGCACAGAGCCAACTCCTCTAACAAGAATAGAGCCTTACATACATATTTTGTTGCACAAAGCACTCAAAACTACTTGCACTTAGCCTTGCAAGATATTGACTCCTTTCTACATTACATTCTTACTTATTTATACTTTTACACTTTCTTACAAAAATTCATAATCATGGGTAACCCCATGGGCCGACATCCCATAACCCATTACAAAAACCCTAATCAACCCCTTGTTGGTTCCACATAGTCCGCAAAATATCCCCCCAACACTCACATGTGACTCGTCCCGAGTCACTCGGGTCTGGGCAATGTTTCTTGCAAGGCCTCGAGATTCTCTCGAGCTACCTCGACTTGTTGCTTCGCCTGAGCCTCCTTCTAATTGATCTCTTGGATCATCTGATCTGTAACAGGCCCTTCCAGGCATTGTTCCACTTTCACAACCACTTGGTCTAACTGCAATCCTTCTCCTTCAATCTCTTCAAACACTTTTCAGGCTTCATCCTACATTGGTTGCAGCTTCTATCTAACTTCCATTACTCTACCCTGCATGGCATTAATTTGTTGTTGGGTTGCGCATTGTTCCTGTGATATCTTCATACTCTCGACTGTAGTGAGTAACTTCATATGCACCTGCACGGTGAATGCCTATTTTTGCGCCTCTTGTAGTTGCACTTCCAGTTTTCTCAAATCTGGATATTCTGTGAGGCGTTCATAAGTCTGCGTACTTCAATCACTCAATTATTTGCACTCTGAAGCAAGGGTTTTGATCCTTCCTACTATGTTCTTAGCAGCTTCTTCTCTCTAGTCATGCACTTCTTGTGGAGTGCTTGGCACTTATTTGACTTCTAGCTCTGTTATCCTCGGTTGAAGCTACTGGATGGTCTTAGTGAGCTTCACCACTTGAACCTCAACTGATTCATGTTCCTCCTGTGCCAAGCCTGGCGCAGAGTGAAGTGTTTTATTCACTGCTTCTTTGACCGCAGTCTTCTCTGCGAGCAGATGGTCCTTTTCTCTCTATGTCTTTTCTTTTTCCTCCTCGAGCATCGCTCAAAATTCATCTTTCTCATTTTCATAAGCGGTTACACAGTACCGCGCAACTCGTAGTTGCTCTAATACTTCCTCTTTCTCTTGCTTCAAGGATTCTGTAGCCTTCTCCTTTACTTCTTGTATTTTCTGAAGCTGAGCCTCTATCGCATCTTCTAATCTTCTTAATTGGGCAGGGTCATCCCCCAATTATGCGGTCTCCAATGAGGAAGGCGCAGTAGGCACTGCGTGGATAGATCAAATAGCCTATTGCATTTCCTTCAGTTCCTTTTCGATTCTCTCATACAGCTCCTCCTGCTTCGCTCCATATCTCTGCAAGAGATCTTCGGATGCATCCTCCATCACTCCAAAGACCAAGCCAATGTCATCCTCTATGAGCATGGCCTCCATATGGGACTTACTAGTGCAAGTATTCTTTCTTGCTGAAGTTTTCTGCAGAGAAACCTTCCTCTTCTTCGGTGTTTCTGTCTCGGTAGGGAGATCCTTCGGCGGTGTAGCTTCACCTTCTCCTTGTTTTTCTCCTTCATCCCCTCCTCCTTTTCCATTTACTTTGTCTTCTCCTCCTGGTGAGTCAGATCCATCTTCTTTTGAGGCGTTGTTCTCCTCATCAATTTCTATATTATGGACTTATGCCTTTTTCTTCTTCTTCTTCGCACTAGTTTTTCCAACATGCTTGACCTGAGTGACGAAGGGGATTCCTATGATATCAGCATCGGAGAGTTATACATCTTCAACCAGTACAAGGAACTCCTCCGACCATTCCTTGGTGATATTCTCCATGTCTTCGTTGGTCATCTTATAATAAGACTATAACTCGTCCTTGCTCTCATCCCTGGGCGCAGTGATATAGATGAAATGTCGATCTGCGTGGAACTTAGCGATCGATCTGTACTGGTGCAAGGTATGCGGTGTCATGCACGGGAATGACTCTATGGAAACCTTCAGTTGCTAGTAGTACGCATGGAACATTGCGTTCAACTGCCATTGCATCGACATGTCATTTGTATACCATAGTGTAGAAAATCTAGCTGCCAATGGCTCCGATGGTTCAATTTCTGGAAAGTTTTCTCCCTCAAGCGTTTGCCAAGCAACAAATGCAATCATCACTAGTAGCCAGCTGAAGTGGAACTTGTATCCCTGATCCTGTGCTTCATGGCATTTTTTCTCAAGCTCGTTGACAAGGTAACTCACCCAATTCATCTGCATTCCCTCCACGTATTTCCCTACAAGGTCCACCATGAACCCGGTGACCTGTGTGGGGTGGTTCTTTCTAACAAGCTTTCCATCTATGAGTTGGCAAGCGAGGCCCACTACACCATCCTGGATAGAGACTACCCTGTAGCCTCGCTTTCATTTTTCAACTTCTCCATATGTGTCCTTTATGTGCTGTGTGAGGGAGCGGTCTGAGGCCTTCCCTAGGTAGAAATGTTGAGGGTCAGGTCCTTGCACGCTCAATCATGTGATCAAGTGGATCAGCGTTGGATCCACACTAATCTTCCTGTCGAGCCACGGGTATCCACCATGATAGCATGACAAGAGGAGTTTAACGCAAGCGTTAACCTCCTTATGTCGGCCAAAATGAGGAATCTTCATTACATTGAGTGTAGTGGACTGCGTCAGCTCCTTTATCCACGACTGGGCAATGATGCAAGGCTTCTTCCTAGTGGTCTTCGTTAAGTATCAATGAGGTGCGAGGATGGTGTAGTTCTTTCTGTCTCCAAGTTTAAATTCATTGTCCTTCAGGGAAGGGATTTGTCCCAACTAGATTCCACCTACGTGTATCCCCTTCGGGATGTATGCGGTGATCAAAGTGTATTCAAAGTCCCGTGGGATGCTGTCGTGATTAACCATGCCAACTAAAGGCAGGATATAATATGGTAAGATCGACGGGATATGCTTCGCATCGCGATACTTACTTCGCTTCTCATTCATGAGGTTAGCACATCTATAGTGTCGTGCAGTCGAAGGGGGAGCCTGCAGTCCCCTAGTCGATGATGCCTTAATACCTTCAGACATAAATCTGTCAGCCATAAACTTCTTAAGAACCTCCTCGACAGACTTCTCTAACTCAGTATGTTCACCCGACATTCTCACTTTTAAACAGACAGGTCGGGGTAGGTGAACAGACAGGCGAGGTAAACAAGTGTATGGCGATGTCTAGGTTCTGAAATCACATATAGAGACACAATCAGTTATGTGTTAGCTCACATAATTATGGGTGGAAAAAAGTGGTCCTGGCGCAGCGTCTGACGAGTTAAATAAGTGAGTGTCGTAACAGATTCCTCCAATGGGCAGGAATGCTTCCATCAATACAAATCTGTCCATTATGGTGCAGTATCAACATCCAATGGAGGTCTATTCGCCCATAAATGTGTTTTCTAGCCATTCTAGAGCATCATTCAAATGGGCAGGATGCCTCCAACGGTCATATAGCTTCGCCATGGTGAAGTCCAATTCTGCGTGGTCATGTTGTTCCGACGAGGTTCAATTCCTTCAAACCTACCTCCTGCGAAGTCTTCCATTTGTTCTTTGTAACTTCTTGCAGCTTTTCCAACTTATCCTTCTTCTTATTGAGCTTCCTTGCCTTCTTTCCTGTGATCTGATTTTCTCTAACTATTTCTGGAATTCTCTTTCCATTCTTATTCTTATCTTCTCCAAGTGAAGTGACTTCGCATTGTTGATTTGTTCTCAAAGGGTTCGAAGTTAATATCTCTTCTCTTATTAATTATTGGGTGGATGTACTCCTTTCTTGCATGGATAGGTCCTTCAAACCTTCTTGTGTTCTTTCAACCTCGATAGCTAATTCTCTTGCCTTTTGTTACTTCAACTTAACTTCTCATTCTTCTATCAGTCGATCTATTTTTCTAGCTATGAAATCCCTTAGTTCTTGCTTTTCATTTTCTGTAGCTTCTTCCTCTGCTTTCCTTCTGAGCTTATCCTTCTCAATCCAAGTCTTTCCTAACAAGAGTGGGAAAGGGGCATTGTTCTCAACAAACTTAATGAGTTCAAATTCTTCTTCAGTCAATGTTCCATGAATAATAATAGGTACATTAGTAACTCTTCCACATAGGGTTATCATCTTTCCTTTAAACAATCCTATCCTTCCCAATGAAGGTATCACAATAGGCTTTCCAAAATTTCACCAGTTTCTTCTGTCATAATATTCACTTGTGTTTCCCCATCCAAGACACAGTCTACGTCGAAGTCTCCTATTCTTTCACTTATGCGTTGTTTTACCTTGAAGATCTCTGGTAAACTGACATCTTTGTGATCATTCATCGTTTCTTTCAACTATAATAACATATTCTGAGCTTTCTCTGATTATTTATCTTTGTGATTCTCTAACATGATCTTAGTCTCTTGAATTCCTTCATATTTTTCTTGTCTCATGTTCATCCTTTCAACTTTATCAATCATCCTTGGACAATCCTCAACTTCATGACCAACAATTTTGCAACAAAGACAAATAGGACATGTGTCAGGGCATTCCTTAGCAATATGTCTCGATCTTCTGCAGTTATAACACAATGTCAATCCTCTCTTTCTTTTAAATGTTCCCCAACCTTTCTTGTACTGTGCACTAGGATCACAATGTTGGACCTGCAATCTACAAAAATTCTTTCTAGGTTCCTACATCCACTTATTAGTCCAAAAATTCTTTATATGCATAGGAATAACATATCTTTCTTTATTTCTATGAAATTTATTCAAATCAACTCTTTCTTCTAACTGTGCCCTAGTTTTCAGACTAGGACAGACTCTATTAAACATACTTAAATTCATGATTTCGAAACAAAAATTTTCACTTATCTTACTCTTATCAAAGCACAAAGCTTTACCTCTTTTAAGATCTTACCTCTTTTCTTCAGATCAAATTCCTCTCTTATCAAAAAGATTCGCAAGACGAGTAGAATATTGCACACTAAAGCAACAGATCTATGCACAAAGCTTCTCTTTTACTTCAATTCCCAGCAATCATAGTTTCAGGTCCCGACAACAGAACCATTTGTTCGCACAGGGGAAGACCCAGGGTTCAATGCTTCAACAACACACCAATAAAACCCTAACTACCGGCCCTTTTGTCAACACCTACGAAGTAGGCGAAGTCTCACCTGAGGCAGAGGCAGGAGGGGTTACATGACTCAAGTGTTTATCACCGAGTTGGGACACAGATCTGTGATTATAGCACTTCTATGGATTACTTAGGAACAACATGCATCAACCCATTAGTATTATTCACATCACATATCAAACCCTAAGTACAAATCGACATAGTAACAATGACATCATACACATCGCACATCGCATCATAAGTTAGATCTACCACATTCAATATAAATAAATCACTAAGAATTCATAGATGTATCTAACATAAATAATAACAAAAGAACTAAGAAGATAAATGGAAACATAACATAGCACAAAGAAAACCATCAACACAAGATATATGTGGTTCACCCCAGTGTGGGGCTACGTCCACCAACTTCTTCTTCTTCTTTATGAGTCTTCAATCTCTTACATTCATCTGCTCATGTGCACTAAGCCACGGATCCCAACTTTGCAGAGGACATGATATTTGTGCACTGAGCACCAAATCCTCCTTCCCAAAATTAGGTCAAGGCACAGAGCCTTACATACATATTTTGTTGCACAAAGCACTCAAAACTATGTGCACTTAGCCTTGCAAGCTATTGACTCATTTCTACATTACATTCTTACTTATTTATACTTTTACACTTTCTTACAAAAAGGCCTAATCATGGGTAACCCCATGGGACGACATCCCATAACCATTACAAAAACCTTAATGAACCCCTTGCTAGGTACACATAGCCCGCAAAACAAGTGAGATCCACAATCTTAGCTCCACCTGGGTGCTCCATCTTTGACCATCCTGTCTTAGCCTTACAAGCTATTGACTACTTTCTACATTACATTCTTACTTATTTATACTTTTACACTTTCTTACAAAAATGCATAATCATCGGTAACCCCATGGGCCGACATCCCATAACCCATTACAAAAACCCTAACGAACCCCTTGTTGGGTCCACATAGCTCACAAAACAAGTGATATCCACGATCTCAGCTCTGCCTGGGCGCTCCATCTTCAACCAGCATGTCAAAGTCCAAAAAGTGGTTCTAATATGACCAAGGTTTCCCCAAAACTTGGTCAAGGGCCAATAGTCATGCGGTATTCAGTTAACTAAGGCATGCATGTGGAAGTGAGATAATCACATGGAATTGTTGGTGATAAAACTAATATTTCCATGAATGAGTGACTTCCACTAGTCTATCTAAGTGTAACTGGATCTAAACTAAAGAGAATACTCTCCTAGAATGCAGGAGAGGTTCCTAAAAAATAGGAGACCCTCAATAATTACTAATAAACATAGGCAAATAAGAAAAAATATCTTAGGTGTGTGTAATATCTACAACACCCCCCCTGAACACTACTATGGGGTAATGAATAATGGGTCCTGGAAAATAAGTCCATGTTAGGTACCCATGAACAATGAAGCTAATGAACACTAAAAATAAAGTGAGGAAAGAGGGGAAACCTCATGGAAAAAAAACCTCCTCAAGATACAATGCATCAAAAGAAGAGAAGACAATTTTTAAGCAACTGTGTCCTTCACTCGAAGGCAATCGTGTAGAGAGTGAAACTTTTTCTCAGTGAAGGTCTTGGTGAATATGTCATTAGTCTATTCAGAGGAAGGACTGAAATGCAGGTCGATGATCCTCTTATGGACTAGATCTCTGATGTTGTGCATATAGATTTTGATATGCTTTGTCTACTTCCACTGCACTGGTTCTATGCAAAACTTAAGAGTACTTTGGTTGTCACACCAAATGAAATTTGGTCTGTGGAACTGGATGCCCAACTCTATAAGTAAGTTATGTAGCCAAAATGCCTAGATGGTAATGTTAACTACTGCTCTTTACTTAGCCTCAACTGAAGATAGAACAATAGTAGACTCCTTTCTCTACCAACATATAGGACCTGAACCCAACCTGAGAGTTTATCCAGATGTGGAATTGTGATCATTGATGTCGCATGCCTAGTCAGAATATGTGAATCCAATGAGATCCAACTTGCAACTTGCTACATAGTGGGTCCTATAACTGATGGTGCCCTAAATGTTTTGAAGGATACATTTTGTAGCCTTCCAGTGTAACTCATGTGGCTCATGCATGTGCCTAGATATTTCTCCCACTACATATGATAGGTCTAGTCGAGAGTGGGAGAGCTACAACAAACTCCCCACTAGTTTTCTGTATAGAGTGTTGTCAATCAGTGGATTGTCCCCTACATCCTCAAGTCTCACCCCAAATAGGAAGGGGGTAGGGGAAAACTTGCAGTCTGTCATGTGAAATCTCTCCATGAGATCACAAGCATACTTAGCTTGATATATCTTGATTCTTGAAGCATCCTGATTAATCTCGAGACCAAGAAAGTAACGGAGTGGAACCATGTCCATCATCAAGAATATGTCATGCAGAATATGCTTCACCACATCAATCTATGAAGTTGAGCATCCAATGATCAAAATATCATCCACATAAAGAACTAGAATTAGAAGTGAATTGGTAGTCCTAAGCATGTATCCATTTGGATCAAATTTGCATCTCACAAAATTATGGGAATGTAGGTAGGAGTCCATATTGGCGTACCATGTTCTCGGTTCCTTCTTAAGGCCATACAGAGACTTCTTGAGTCTGCAAACCAAAGATGAATCTTGTATGAAGTCAGGTGGTTTCTCCATGTAAATATCCTCTGATAGATCTCTTTTGTAGGGACCTTTGGGCCCTTGTCATCATACATTAGAGAATAATACATAAATATATGTAATAAAGAGGATAAATCTAAGTAAATACATGTAATAAAGGGTAAATTCCTAAGGAGGGATAAACTTATGATTATTTGGATCGAGTACAACCGCTCCAACCATTTCTCTTATGTATGTATACTCATGTGATGGAATAAACGAGTGGTTGGTTAACCTTCCAAAATGCTCTCTTCTTTCTTGAGTATGTGTGTTGCCTCCTTATTCGGTTGGGTGAAAAGAGAAAGAGAATGGGGGGTGGCCTAAACCTGATCGTGAAAATATGAAAAGAAAGAATACCTATATCTTGTTCGATTTGATTACTTGTGGATGCAAGCGGATGCTACTTGGATGTTTATCAACTCTTTCCTGTGGATGGAGAGATAAGAAGAGAACCTAAAGAAGATGGATATATAAGAAGAGATCGATTCTCACACATGTTGCATGCTAGGGGATGTTGATTGATCATGCTCACTGAATGTGGATGCTAATAAAGATTTGTTCAGATGCTAATGAAGATTTTTTCTTGAAATAATTGATTTCTAGTGGATGTTGAACAAGAAGCCTACACATGGAATAATTTCAATTCAAAGGATGTTGACTAATGTAGGTCGACTACATAAAGAGTTACGGGCTCAATCAAGAAGAGATTGAGTTAGTCAATCGACCTGCACATTGCATTGGTTCATCTACTTGAAGGGAACCCCTTCTATTTTGACCTGACTCCCCTGCAACATGGTGCTCCTTGGGAGTTGGATTTATTTGTTATATTTTATGTCGAGCAAATCGATAAGGAGAGAATGATGAAAATCATGAATCCAAAAATCATGTCATCATGTGGATGGATTAATAAATAATCTAGAAGTAATTAATCTATCATCGTCTGGTGGGCGAACACCTTGTTTTCTCATCCACTAGTCAACTTGCTCGATTAGAAACAAACTTTTAGCATTGACTTTCCATGGGATGGAAAGAGAACATGGATAAATTATTTTCTGAAGACTATAAGTTGAGGTATATGTGAAAAACCTCAATTATTTTATGTAAATGTCATACAAATTTTTGTGGGTGACATACAACTGCCATTATAAAATGTAGCATGGGAGAAAACATATATGGGGATATATGGAGTTATATATGAAATATGTATTACATGAAGGAAATATTTATAGAGTCAGTCAAGTCGTAACCTATCAGTCAAGTCAACTCATAATTTTAATTGAGTTTGAGTCGAGTTGACTCGACTTATAGCCTAAAAAGAAAGCAAGTCGAGTCAACCCATAGAGGAAGAGATTCGAGTCGACTCATGTGTTATCCTAGTCAAGATGCAATTAAGTCAAGTCGGAAAAGAAGAAAGAAAAGCATGCATGTTTATTGATCACATAGTTAAGACAATTGAGTTGAGACAGAAAGGAGGGGGTTAAACATGCCAATAGAAATAGAAAGGGACAAACGAATGGAATCCATCTTCACTACTAGAGAGAATGTCTCATTGTAATCTCTGCATTGATCTACTAAAAACCTTTGGCAACTAGTCTAGCCTTGTATTTGCTAACATGTCCATCCGCTATGTTATTCTTCATGTAGACCCATTTACATATGACAAGATTCATTCCTGAAGGAAGTGGAACCAGATCCCAATTCTGGTTCTCAAGGAGGGAGTTGTATTCCTCCTTCATGGTCGATTCCCAAAATGGGTTCTTTGGAGCCTCTCTGTAGGTATGGGGGTATGAAGACTGAACCACATAACAATTCATATGCAACATGGACTCAGTGGTTTTAGGTAACCGAGGAGGATCCTCGAATTGATATTGAGTCCTCCTCAGATCGGTTGTATCACCAACAATATCTCATGCATCCTGAAGAGTGGTATATGCCCATTTGGACCTCTTCTCTGGCCCCTCATCTGCATGTACTAACTATGCATATGAATGCTTTGACTGTGCATATGTATGTTTTGAATCCTCCGACTCTATATCAAAACTCAGATCTGAAGTGGATTTTGAATGTGTAGAATCATTATTGGTTAGACTTAACTCTTGATGCCCTTCTTGGGATGACCCAGGGTCAGGTCCACTTAGTTTCCAACAAAACCCCCCTAAAACTATCAGCCCTCTTGATAAACCAGAAGGAAACACAGCGCACAAGATGCATTGTGTAGTCTCACCTAAGATAGTTCTTATGGGTGGTTGCAATGCTCAGGTTCTTGCAGCCTGGGAAATGAGTGGGGATCTGGGATTAAACTATGTATTCATCATTTAGTTAATCTCACATTCAACTAATCTTGATTAATCTGTCATTCTTACTCATGCATGTATGTTAACAAATCTAAATAAGTAATTCATTAATTTATTTAACATTTAATCATCAACAACAAAGGAGATACATAACATTTAGTCACATAATGCGGGGTCTATCATGGTTCACCCCTCCTGGGATACGTCCACAAAGATTTGGTTATTCTTCTCTTTTATTATTTTGGTTCCAAAACTATAGCGTCGTGCACATTATAACTCTCCATCAAAACAGGTCGCAATCTCACAATGAGGTAGACTAGATCACACCAAGATCCTCGGCCTGTGATCTAACCCTCAAGATCCCCCTTATTTCCTTTCCTCAACTCAACAGCTTACAAAAATGGGATCGTATGTTACAGACATACAGTCTCCAACCAACATAATAACAATGACCTAAAAATAACAATAATCATCTCCAAACCTATGAACCCCTACCTGAACCTCCTAGGTACCTATTTATACATGTTATTGTCTTACTAGCCATTAAATCTTCTTACCAAAACCCTAACCTTAGCATGGTTAGGTCTTCTTTCATGCGTGCCTCACATTCTTTCCTCCTTTGCATGCGTGTTTTCCTTGTGCGTGTTGCATTTCCTGCCATTTTTCTTTTCCTTCCTTGTTCTTTATTCTCCAAATTAGTATCTATTCAAAATTGGGCCTGCACACAACATGCCCCCAACACTAATATATGGATTGTCCTAAGCCACCTAGGAACTGCGCACCCCTTTTACCACCTCTGCTAGATTGGGGAACTTGTCTGTCATTCCCTTTCCTCGTGTCTAGATCTACGCGGCCTTTTTTGTAAGTTCTTCTAAGTTCTATGATGTGACTTCCTCCTTAACCATGGTTGTGCATTCCACCTGTGTTTGCAACATGTTTTTCTTCTCTGCCTCTAGATGTTGGAGGGGTTCCATCTACACATGTCTCTCCTATTTGTGTGTCTGCGCCATCTTTAGTTCGTCCTGTAATCTCTTCATATCCTACGTTCTTTTTAAACGCTCATTGATTCCCATCATCTTCTAACTCTGCTTGAGGTATTGTATTTAAGCACTTATCCTCTCTTCCTGTTGGTCCCACTGTTGGACCTGCTCATCTTCCTCCAGTGTAGTCCAAAGTTGCATTGTTCTGTTAAACAGTTCTCCTACTGTGTTAAGTTGTTTCTCCAACTCTGTTAGTTGGAGTGCAACTTTTTCTTTCCTCTTCTCCCTAACCTCTGGTGGATTCGTAGGATTCATTATTTTCTTGAGTTCCTCAATTTGTTGCTTGTATTGGTCGATAGTTTGGGAAATATGATTGAGTTTTTCCTCCGCAGTTGGACTCTCATCCTATGCGTTGTCTGGAAGTTGGTTGTAGATTGTTGTCACCCCTTGTTCAATTTTATCCGAGCACTCTTTTTCTTCTTTGGTATTGAACTTTACTTGTTCAACCACGAGCTCTAATTCTTCCTTGTCATTTTTAATTTCTTACAATTATGTTGCATCTGTCCTCACGTGTGACTGCACCTCTTGCTTGACATTGACTTGGAGTTTGTACAATGCCTTTGTTGGTATCTTAGCCAATACCATCTCGACCTGCACTACATCTTTAAGTGGTGTCTACAGCATGTCACTGGTTACCCTGAATGTTGGACTTGCCTATGCAGTTGTGTGAAGCGTGTGTTTGGTTTGTGGCATAGTTCCTATCGTCGTTGTTGTTTTTCCCTCAGGGATGGATTTTGTTCTCCTTCTGGACCCCTGCGCAGTCCTAATTTTCCTGAGGACCTGTCTTATGCTAGCCAAGTCTTCTTGTACCTTCCCCCTTTGATGATTTACTTCTTCAAAGTCTTTTGTGACACGGTCTTGCACCTTCTCAGCCACAAGATCGACGTCGTCCTCTGTGATTGTATATTCGGGTGGCTCTTTGTGCCCCTTCGCCTTCTTTCACATTCCTCCTGAATACAAAATTGGTCACTTAGGTGGCCCTCATTCTTGAGGGATGGATGCTAAGGGGGTTCCATGTGTTCCCATAGCCCCACTTTTTCATATTTTTGTTGCGAGGCAGTGTCCTTCTTTCCTTCCTGTGCATCCTTCTTTGTTTCATGCGTGTCCTTCTTTCCTGCGCCCCCCTTTTTTTGTTGCATTGAATTTTGTGTTGGTTTTGGCTTCTTGGGTGCAGCTTTATCTCCTGCAGGTGTCTTGGCCTACTTTGCGTCTACCTCCATTCCCTGAGGTACTTCTTGATATAAGACTAGGATCTTCCATTCATCAGGCCAATCCCTCATAGCCATCTCTACGTCATCCTCTGTGACGCAGTATATCATTTGGAGCCACTCCTTTCCTGAATCCCTGCGTGCTTGGATCCACATATTATTCCTGGACACCTTGAATTTGATGACATCCTTGCACTGCGCGACTACCTCCGGGGTTATTCACAAAGTGTTGATGATACTCTCCTATATCTCGGTGAAGTAACTAGAAAATGTACCTATGTTTGTGCTTTGATTCTTGGGGTCATAGTTTCTCCCCCGTGACATGTAACGTGTTGTGTGTCGCCGACATTTCCAGTTTCATAAGTATGAATATGGGGGCTCCCTCTACCCCATCAACGCAATCAACATGACTAACCACGAGTAGTGGAACTTTGTGACAAGGTCCTGTGTGTATTTTCAGTCCTCCACGAATAAGTTTAACAGGTAAGGGGGCCAGTTGAACCACATGCCATTTGCACACTACGCTGCAGTTGCAATGACCCAAGCAAGGAATTCTTCCTTGTGACACTTTCATAGTATTTTATAGGCCATGAGCTTAGTGGCCATCCATGTCGCAGCATCGCTAATCCTCTTGACGATTATACTAGGTGACCCCCTCTATGTTCCATATGTTCTTTTCATCTCTTCTGTCAACGCCTTCTCCTTGGTTTTGTTGTCCAGGTACTACACGGGGTTCTCACGCTTTGATGGTAGTCCTATGATCACTGCGATTAGCTCCATATCCATGGAGACGAGCTAATCCATCAAGAGGAATCCTCCATGGAGGACCACTATCAACTGCTTGATGTGATTGTTCACCTCCTACCCCATTCCAAAGTGGGGAATCTCCAGCAGGTTGAGGATGCCAGTGTTTGCTAGGCCATCTTCCCATGGATTTGGTTGTAGGATGGGATCGCCAAAGGGTCCTATCCCTATGTTGTCCAAATAGACCTTTTGTGCAAATTCAGGGAATTTTCCCTCGTCAGCCACATCGTGGTCCGAGTACCTTAGTTTCTCCACGCAACCTAGCAGTGTTGGCGTGGTTTTCACTCCTTTTGGAATGTGTGGGAGCATGATTGTTGTATTCATCTTCCTGCGCAGAGACCGCGCCATAGATAGTTTTCTCTTTTGCCTTGTTTTTTGACTAGAGGACCCCACCTCCATCTGTCTCCTTTCTATATCGAATTCTGGCGAGCCAGTGATATCCTCGAACAGACCCTCATGTTGTTGCACAGTTTTAGCTCTGGTGTTTTTAGGTTCTGTCACCTCTTTATGTGTAGTAACTTGGCCATGTACCTACGGGGCCCCTTCACCCGTCGTGGTTTCGGATGGGTTTCCTTTGTTGTGTGTGGGATCTCCTCACGCGTTGTTGGTCAGGTCGACTTCCATGGCCGATGCAGTTGGACCCTGCATTTCCTCCACCACTGGCATAGGGTCTATGGGATCTTCATTCGATGATGGAATTGCGTCGACGTCGACGAATTCCTTAGGTTGTCTGGTTTCTAGTTTGGGCTCTGCTACCTCCCATGGTGCCCTGTTGCTCCATGTTTTCCTCCCTGATTGGCTCGACACCCCCATATTGGTGGTGTCATCGTGCGTGGTGGTTGGTTTTGGTTGACTGACTCTTCATTGGTTTTTCCTGTGTTAATTCACTTCGGCTCCGTGTGCTCTATCTCTCTGTGATTGCACGAATTCACAATGGGTCTTATGTTTCCCATGTTCCCCTTTATATAGGAAAGTCATGAAGCTTCTCGAAAAATCTTCCCCAACATTGATTAATTTAATGGCACATTATCCATACTTTTTCATTGAATTTCATAATTACTGCCAGTTGGCGCCTTTATCGTAACCACCATTTTTCAAATTTTCTCCTTTTTGCCCATAATTGTTGCCAGTTGGCGCCTTTTCGTCATAACCGTCATTTTTCAAATTTCCTCCTTTTCTGACCATTGGTCCTTTTTACAGTGTGTTGAGTTTTCCAAGTGAGCGGTATGTCGTTTCTCCATTGCGCGTGGACTTTTTCTTTTCATCGCTCAAAGTCCATTTTTGTTGTGTGTTATCTTCTAATGTCTGGCGTAGTAACCCCATTGTTGTTTCACATAGTCTTCTAATGTCTGGCGTAGTCTTCTCTTCTTCTTTTTTACACTATATACATATCTCTTTAATGAGTGGTACTTTCTAAGTAATAGGAAGTCAATTGTCCCTATACATCTTTAGTCGACTCCCATTGATCATTCCTCTGAGTTTTGTACCTCCTAAATCTTTCAATTTTACAGCTCCCCCATATGTGATAATCTTCACTTCATATGGTCCCAACCAATGCATTCTGAATTTTCTTGGATGCTGAAGAAATTTACTGTCATACAACAATACTAGGTCTCATTCCTTGAAAATCTTCCTTTTAATATGTATTTCATGCCAAGCTTTGTCCCTTGTTTTCTGTACTTCTTGGTGAAATCCTACTAGAATCCTATCTTCTTCCATCAACATCAGTTAACTTATGCTTTTTTGTACTGCGCCCCATTTTGTCATGTTAGTGATTGTTGCTATGCACAGACTAGGTACCAAAAATTCTAATGGCACCACTGCTTCTTGTCCATACACCAACCTGAATGGTGTTTACCCTGTCAAATTTTTGCATGTAGTCCTATATGCCCATAATATAGATGGTAACTTCAAGTCCCAATCATCCATGTTGACATTGCATATCTTTGTCAGTGCATTCTCTATGATCTTATTAAAGGATTCCATTGTTCCATTTGCTTGAGGGTGATATGTTGTACTCTTTTGATTATAGACTTCAAACTCCTCAGTCATAGCCTTGATAGTACTATTGATGAAGTGAGTGTCTTCATCACTCATCAAAATCCTTGGGCATCCAAATCTAGTGATCACTAGCTCAAACAGGAAGTGTTTTGTTGTCTTTGCAATGCAATCTTTTATTGGTGTTGCTTCTGCCCATATCACAAAGTACTATGTCGCAGTAATGATATACCTTGCTCTTGACCTCTTTGGTGGTGGATTTTGGTCCCACAAAATCTATTTCCCATTTTTCGAAGGCTCGCAAGGCTACTTGTGGTATCAGGGGCATCTCACCCCGTCTATTAGGTTTTCCAACCCTCTGAAATACATCACATCTTCGGCAGTAGTCCTTTTCAACTCTATGAATGGTCGACCATCATAGTCCTTCATGCAATACCTTCTGGGTGGTAGATTTTTTTGCATAATGTCCCCCACCTATTCCCTCATGGGCCTCTGCTAGAATCCTAAGCCTCTCATGTTCTAGAACACATCTTATCAAAATGAATTATGTGCCCATGTTGTATAAGTATCTTGTAATCAATTTATAGTATGCAGCTCTGACTACCATATTTTCTTCTGCACAGTGTTGAATTCTTGTGGCACGGTCCATGTACTCAATTATTGAATGATGTCAGCAAAATATTCATCAGCTACTTGGACTAAAAATAAATTTGCATCAGGGAAGTTGTCCTCTAAATTCATAGGTTCCTCTACATTGGTGATCCTTGACAGGTGATCAGCTCCTGCATTCAACTTCCATGGTTTGAATATCACTTCAAAGTCAAATTCCTGAAATGGAAGTAACCATCTACAAATTCTCCCCTCAAAAACTGGATTATTAACTAGGTATTTGAGGGTAGAATGATCTATGAACATTTTAAAGTGTTTCCCAAGTAGATAGTGTTTAAACTTCTGTAGTGCATATACCATTGCTAAGCCTTCTCTTTCTATAGTATTGTAGTTCTTCTCTGACTCTAAATTTTTTTTGCTTGCAAATGTTATAGGATGGCCTAACTCTCCCACTCTTGGTTGTGCCAAAATAGCTCCAAGTGCTATCGATGATGCATCTACATGCACATGAAATGTCTTTTCCCAATCTAGGAACACTAGTATTGGTGTTGTTACCATATTCTCTTTTAGAGTGTCCAATCCTTGTTGACAGTCCTCATTCCACTGAAATTTACTATATTTCCTCAATAGTTTCTCCATTGGCATGGTGATCTGAGCATACCCTTTTATGAATTTCCTGTAGTATCCTGTGTTTCCCAATGTTACTCTCAACTAACGTATTGATTTTGGTGGTAGTAAATTGAAAATCACTACAATCTTGGCAAGATCTACTAGCAAGGCTTGTTTCCACACTATATGGCCCAATAGTATCCCAAAAGGTGTCCCAAAGATGCACTTCTTGATATTTAATTATATCTGACACTTCCTGCATCTTTATAGCATCATCCTTAATACCTCTACATGATATTTCAACATAATGTAGACTGTCCATGTTGGATTACTGAGAGGGGGGGGTGAATCAGTAATAGAGCAATTTAACCATATAATCCAAGTGTTATATCAATGAAGCATTATTATCCAATAACTGCAGAGTAAATAAGCAATGAACAAATGAACAATCATACACATA
>SNQJ01S0006596.1:21944-74158 GCA_010110895.2 Picea sitchensis | reverse complement strand
TCAATGACAACTCATTGATCCATCTTCATCTATGCATTCTCATCAAGGACAATACATATTATATTACATCAATCATCAATCAATCAATCCTTTGACATCAATCAATCAAACCATTGGCATCAATGACAACATGATCCAACAAATCATCCAGATATACTTCTAAAAATTGATGGATGAATTCTTTGAATGGAGCTATGACTACTCTTGAGAATATTGTTGGTGCATTCTTCAATCCAAAAGGCATGACTATGTACTGGTAGGATCCTCATTCTGTGGCAAAAGAGGTTTTGTACCTGTATTTTGGAGCTATCTTGATCTGATGGTAGCATGAGAATCCTTTTGTGAATGAGTATGCTTCGTGGCCTCCTACATTCTCTAATACCTCATCTATGAAAGGGGTGGGGAATGGATCATGTAGGAAAGCATCATTCAATTTTTTGAGATCTACACAGATCCTTATCCCTCCCTTCTTCTTCTCCTGAACTACCATAGGGACTACCCATTCAGATTCCTCCACTGGTTCTATGATTCCAACCTCCAACATTCTGTCAATTTATGCTTTTACTTTTTTCTTATATATTGGGTTCAGTCGATATGGTCATTGTTTGAATGATCTAGCCTCAGGTTATAGAGGTATATTCATCTCACCTAGATCTCCTACTATTCCTTTCATCTCTGTAAATGTTGTTGGGAAAAGTTCATTGTACTCACACAACAACTCTGTCATTATTTCTAGTGTTTGTTCATCCCAGTAATCCCCAATACTGGCCATTTTGGGATTGTCATTTGTCCTAATATTCACTTTCTTCACTTTGATTGGCGCAGCAAATACTTCTGATTTGAGAGATGGACCTTCCACCTCCCTTTCTCCTTCAATTTATTTAATTTGAATGTTGTGTGGGTCATCTTCATATGGTGCTTCTTCCTACACATGGTACCACGACAATAATTTTTTCACTGTCTGTCTATTTTGTTGTTGGTACTTTGTTATGATTTCAACCTATGATTCTTGAATGAATATTACCCCTCTGATCTATTTGAGTGTTGAATCTATTTTGGGATTCTCATGTTCAAATGAGAAGGTGACTATAAAATTATGGTGTAAAGTTGTCCATTCTGCATCGCCTCTGCGCAATTCTTAGTCTGCATACCACTTTGTTGGAATTCCTTCCAATGTGTGAATAAAGTGGTAAGGCCATTCTTCGGGTGGTGTCATTATCCATAGTGTTTATCTACTAGTTTCAACTGAACATGTGAATATCCTAATGTGGGCTCTCCCATACATTTACATGTCTTCTTGGGTAGCACATTCACTTCGGAGCCTAAACCCAGTATAATATCCCCCATGTTGAAATATCCAATGTTGGCATTTTGTTTGAATTCTCTACTTGTCCTCCTCCTCGTATGGAGATGATTAATTGTTTTATGTTATAGCTTTCCCTCTACATTTGTGCTACATCTTTCTAACATATTTTGTAAAACTTTAACAGATGATGGATCATTTAGTAGTCTAACACAGGATTGCAGAAAATCATTTATGGTACTTACTTGTCCTAGGGGTTGTGCTTCATTACTGTGATCCAATGATGAAGGCATATCGTACGTTGGTATGCACTGAGTATGCTATGTAGTTGATGTAGATGTAATGTCTGTCTTCAATAATTCTTGTCTGGCTTGCTTGAATATTTCCTTTTCGTTCTACACATCAAATTGTTTATGTGGTTTAGCATTCTTCTTCACCCATTGGTGTTGTGTTGGATCTTGTCTTACTGTGTCATCTCCTATCTTAGCTCCTTTGTGAGTAACTATGTTGATATTTATTCCATCATCCCCCGACTCTGCAAAAATCCATTGAACATTCTAATTGTTCTTATTTCTCTTTTCCTGGATCTTCCCCAATAGTGTCGGATAGTATTCTGTGTCATGGTTGGATGTGCGACAGTACATGCATTTCACGGGTGGAAGTGGACATTATATTGCATAGTGTACTGGTTGTTGACAGTTATGGCATACCACCAGTCCTCTACCTCTTCCAAATCCTCCTCCACCTCTGTAGAAATCTCAATATCCTCGCGGTGCATTGTATTGAGGCACCCGGTTATACTGCGCGGGATAATATGGTGGGTGTGTGGTATTGTACTACGGTCGCGCAGTGTTATATTGTTGTGGGGTAGTGTTATATGGGGCTAGTACTTGGTTAAACTGTGGTGTAGCTTTCCCTGTCATCGTCTCTGCCTGCACCCTATAGGTGTCTGATGTTCTTTCCCTCATAAACTCCATTGTCCTACAATCTTTGTCATCATGGCCTACTGACTTGCACAAGTTGCAATATGAAATCTTAGGCACTGTTTGGTATTGTTGCATCATTGGACAGTGATATGGATCATGCCCCTGTCTCCTACAGATCTCACACCATAGTCCTCCTGTCGGCAAAGGGTTTGGCAGTATCGTTTCCATGTACTGCGCAAATGTTGGGAATTCATTCTTATGGTGTCCTTTTGTCCTACATGTGGTACACCAAACGACTTCTATTTTTTCCTTACTCATGTTCTGGTTTAGTTGAAATGTTAGATTCTTCAAGTCCTCCTTGAGCTCCTTTATTGTTGGATTTGTCTTCTGAGATTGGTTCTCTTCTAGTTGCAAGGCTTCCTGCAGAGCCTCTTCCCGATTCTGAAACTTTTGTTGTCTCAAAGGGTATTTCAAGTGTGGTAGTAGTGAATTCGCAAACAGATGCCTATGTTGCATATCTGTCATGACATGCTTGATATTTCCCTTCAATCATTTGAATCTCTGGTCTATATCTCAGATAAATTCTCCTGGTTTTTTCCTGATCTCTATCATCTCATTCATGTACTAGTCATTGGATCTAGGATTCTGGAATTCCTTTATAAACAACTTCTTGATATCCACAATCATTCTGGTTGTTCCTGGTGGATTGTTTGCAACTAAGCTCATGTACCAATCTAGTGCGCGGTCTCTTAGCGTGATGGCTAACTATGAAAGTTTGGTGTCCTAATTTGTGATCTACTTTACTTCCCAGATCTTTTCACATATGAACAAGTGCTTCTCAAGGTCCTCTGATGCCTCTCTATTGAATTATGGTAACCTAATGGTGGGATCATGTCCTGCCATCCTAAATGTTGAACTACTACCTCCTCGCGGTGTAGATACTTGACTACTTCTTCCTGAACGAGCTCCCCCAGTTGTTTCTCCCTCTGTAGATGTACTTATTCCTGTGTTTCTTCCACTGAAATTCAGTTGTCTAAATGGTGGTTTTCTTTCTGGTGTATTAGTCGCACATGGGTTTATGGTTTCCACACTGAAACTAATATGGATAGAAGTTTTGCCTTCAGTTTCTGCTATTGGACCTCTTGTCTTCCTTTCATATGTCGTGCGTAGGATTTCCTAAATATGCTCCACATCTCAGAGATCCTCTACCTCTTCTTCATCACTTTCCAAGCCTTCCCTTGTGGCTATGGATCTCTTCTTGTTGTTCATCTTATATTGGTAGGGTACTCCACTGCACAATATTTCGGTTGTTTCCATGATCTGCTTGATTTGGTCTTCCTCCATCATGATTGGATCCAAGGCCTCCTCCTTATTTCCTTTATCCATCTCTTCCTCCATTTCTCTATCTCTTTTCAGTGCTTCCCCCCTTCCCCCATGCATGCAGGGACGTTTAGCTGTCTAAGGCCATTGTCATTACCCCTTTGTTATGTAGTAACATCTTAATGGAAGTATACAGTGATCTGATATACCTACCTTGAGGTCCCTTTAGGAACTCTTTCTCTGCTATGCTATAAGACTTCGTAGTATCTACTGCAAATTTTGTGATAAATCCTACAACAATGTTGTCTAACCAGAAATCTACTATGCATGTAAATTTATTGTCAACTTGTCGTAACTGCGTGATCTCAACAAGATTCCATTATAGTTGTTAGACCAGATTAGTAGGGTGCTTGTCTTTCAACCTCAATATCCACTACTGCAACACATGCGGGAAATCATAGAAAAATACTTCATGCAAGTCATTTAATACGTACGTGTCCAAATATTTGCACGGTCTTAACTTCAGGTTTCTTTTATCTTTCTGTGCAAACTCTATCTCCTTTGTTTTCAACCAGCTCTCGATCTTTTCCTTCGTTGGGTTCCATGGTCTCAACATCCCCTTTTATATTCTCATTCTTTTAACGTTGTGTCACCAAATATGACATTATTTTCACAATTCTTCAGCAAATCTCATTCTTTTAACGTTGTGTCACCATATATGACATTATTTTCAGGATTTTTCATCAGATCTCATTCATGAAACCATTTGTTTTTTAGAATTAACTCTTGCTACCCTTCTTCGGCTGACCCAGGTTTAGGTCCACTTGGTTTCCAACAAAACCCCCCTAAACCTATTGGCCCTCCTGATAAACCAGAAGGAAACACAACACACAGGATGCACTACGTAGTCTCACCCGAGATAGTTCTTATGGGTGGTTGCAATGCTCAGGTGCTTGCAGCCTCAGAAATGAGTGGGGATCTTCGATTAAACTCTATAGTATTTATTTAGTTAGTCTAACATTCAACTGATCTTGATTAATATGCCATTCTTACTCATGCATGTATGTTAACAGGTCTAACTAAGTCATTCATGCATTTATTTAACATCTAATCATTAACAACAAAGGAGATACATAATATTCAATCACATAATGTATGGTCTATCGTGTTTTACCCCTCTTGGGATATGTCCACAAAGATTTGGTTGTTCTGCTCTTTTATTATTTTGGTTCCAAAACTACAACGTTGCACGCATTACAAATATCCATCAAAACAGGTCGAGATATTACAATGAGGTGGACTAGATCACACTAGGCTCCTCATCCAGTGATCTAACCCTCAATATCCCCCTAATTTCCTTTCCTCATCTCAACAGCTTACAAAAATGGGATCGAATGTTACAGACATACAGTCTCCAACCAGCATAATAAAAATGACCAAAGGAAAACAATAATCATCTATGAACCTCTAAACCCCTACCTAGACCTCCTAGGTACCTATTTATACATGTTCTTGGCTTACTATCCATTACATATTCTTACCAAACCCCTAACCCTAGCATGGTTAGGTCTTCTTGCATGTGTGCCTCACATGCTTTCCTCCTCTGCATGCGTGTTTGCCTTGTTCGTGCTTCTTTTCCTCCCAGTTGTCTTTTCCTTCCTTGTGCTTTATTCTCCAAAATTAGTATCTATTCAAAACTGGGCCTACGCCCAACACTCATAATGTTGAATTGGTGGAAGGAAAAAATCATCTACATGCGGCTCTTGTGGAGCATGCAATATACTTTCCTCGAATTGAGCACTACGCTCAATGATGATATGGTCTGTCGAGGGATAAATAATTTCGTACATCTTTTTACACCATCTGGGTAGCCAACAAAAATAAATGCAGTCTTTTATGGATCTAGTAATTTGCTCTTCTTAGAGAGAATGTGGGCCCATGCTCGTGATCCAAAGATACAAAAGTGGGTAACTTTAGGTTTGTTTCCTCCGCTCCAATCCTCGAAAGGAGATTGATCCTTGACACATATATGAGGATATATGATCTGGATGTAGTTGGCACAGTTAAGTGTCTCAGCCCAAAACTTCTAAGGAAGTGACCTTGTATGCAACATGTAAGAGGCCATCTCCTTGAGAGATCCATTTTTTTTCTCAGCAACCTCATTCTGTTGTGAAGTATATGGTTTTGTGTGTTGCAACTATATCCCAACCTCAATACCAATATTTTGAACATCTTTGTTGACATACTCCCCCCCATTATTTGTATAGAGGGATTTGATCTTTCAAATTGATTGAGTATCAACAAGTACTTTGAACTCTTTTAGGTATTGAAAGACCTCTAAAATTTTTTTGATAAAGAATACCCAAGTATAACGGGAGTAATCATCCAAAAATCTAAGCACATACCTTGCCTTACCAATGGATGGGTGCGGGAATGGGCATGTGAGATCACTATGAATCAGATCCAATAAAGAGGAGGCCCTATGAGCCTTCCCTTTCTCGAAATTCTCTTGAGGATGCTTGCCAAGGACACATTCTTCACAAATCCCTTCGAAGAAGTGGATATCAGGTAACTCAATGACCAACCCTTTCTTGCTAAGTTGTTGCATGTACTTAAATTTCAAGTGACCAAACCTGTCATGCCATAATCTACTACTGTCATCAACATGTGTAAGTAGTATAGAAGAATCAAGTTCAATAAACTTAGTAAAAGTATATAACTGAGATTTATGATTTATCTCCCCGAAAACAATTTTGAATTTATCTTGAATGTTGAAAAATGGACATGGACTCTGGTGTCAACTCCATCTTTTTTCCTGAACATGTGTGTGTAATCTAGTACACTAAGAGCATATTCACGAAAAGTTGAGTAACATGGAGAACATTCTCAAAGCTTCCATGATCTAGTTCCACTCTTCATTTTCCAATAACCTCTACTGGAGAGTCATCCCCATGAGGATAGGAGGTCTCGTGCATGCAGTTACAAAAGATAGAATAACCTTTGAGTTTTCCATGTGATGTGAAGCACTCGAATATACAATCCAAGTGTCAGGAGAATAATGTACAATAATTGATGCATGAGGATTACCTTTATTAGGGCTTGTTCCGCTGACTTCTTCTTGCAATCCTTAGGAATGAATTCCCCAAGATTTTTTTCCTGAATAATTTGAGCCATTTTATCAATCTACTTCTTCATGCAGGTTGATTTTGGATGGTTTTCGCGATTGCAGTAACCACACTTCTTCTCTTGTTTTCTTTTTCCACCTTTGGAAGTAGAGGAATCATTGAAGGGTTTGTAGTACCCTTACTTATTTGGATTTGCATGTGCCTTTTCTTTTGGATTTAGGATTTTGAGAGTTGTTGTCATCATGCACAACAAGTGCATGTGCCTTCGGGCACTTGATTATGCCCATCTAAATGAGATTATCCTGCTCTTGTGTCAAATCCTAAAAAAACTATCACAATGAAGGCATGGTCTAGGTTGCTTCTGCGGTGAATCTCGTAGAATATAATGTGGAGACAAATATACTAAATTCTGGTCCAATTTTTTCAATGATAGCAAGAACCAGTTTTTTTTCTTGTACGGATTTGTCGATACCACAGTCTTTCAATTCACGGAGGAGAGATTTAAATTTGGTGAAGAAATCTTGGAGATTGTCAAAGTTCTTCAAATCCAATGAGTTTATTTCTACTTTGATAAAATGGCCCCTCATTTCATCTTTCTTTCCAAAGAGTCCTTCCAAGGTAGTCCAGATCTCATTTGGTTTCTTGCATGCATCAATGTGAAACCGTAGGTCGGTAGAAATAGTCATGCACATGATACTGTGAGCCTCGCCCATGCAATTAAGGTACTTAGATTTTTCCAATGTTGAGGTGGGTTATATTTCTTTGGCCATGACTAATTCGTACAATCCTTTACCTCTGAGATGGAGTATAATTCTTGTCTTCCATTTGAAACAGTTATATGGAGTTAGAATGGCAGATGCGGGAAATTCCATCTTTCATGTGTTCTTCAATCGTTAGTATTTGGTACCTGCAAAAAAAATTGGTGATGATCCTTGCTAGCAACCTATGGGCTCTGATACCTTGTAGAATGTGGTGAGTACCTGCACAAGAGATATATCTAGAAGAAGAATGAACACAGCATGCAAAAGTGAGAAGACGAGAGAAAAATTGGAGAGAAAATAATAAAATTGTATTAACAAAATGAATGAATGATAATTTACGCATGATATACTCTGCATGGCTCAAATAATGTGTACACACAGTTACCGGAGTTAATTGCCACCCAGTCCTAGTTAACTAGTCGTTAATTGCCACCTAGTCCTAGTTAACTAGTCATGTAGTCTTCAGTTAACTGAGTCACAAGTGTGGAAGTGAGAGAAGCACATGAAACTACTTGCGATAAAACCGAGGTTTCCATGCATGAGTGACTTCCACTAATATAAATAAGTGTAATTGACTCTAAACTTAGGAGACTTTTCTCCTAGAATATAGGAGAGGTTCCTAAAAAATAGGAGACCCTCAATAATGACTAATAAACATAGGAAATTAAGAAAAAATATCCTAGGTATGTGTAATATATACAACATGGTTTGCGCAAAACAAAACCGACAGAGAACTCTTTGAATTTAGACCCCAAGTTGTTCAGTCCAACATTGAGATCAATTGATGTTAACTTAATTGATGTTAACTTCCCTGTTAGAGGAAGTGAAGTTTTCTTTTCATTGTTGGTTTTAGGAGAATGCTACAATACAATTAGGATTGGTACAAAGATATGATAGGAAAAGGGGAAGCAAATATTTCATGTTGGAGTTAGATGAATGCAGTCCTAACTATGATTAACAATATCTCTGGGCAATTCTCAAGTAGTTACACAACGCTCCTATTCCCAATTTCTTCCAAAGGACCTCTTTTTTTTCTGAAGGTTGGAAAAATATCAAATCCTTCTCTTACATCTCCCTGCTCAAGCTCTAAGTCAATGGGTACTTGATTTGCTGGAAATGAATAGAAACTAAGTTATGATCATTGTGTGGATTATTTTTCTTCACCATGCCTCTAATAATCCTTCAGGTAACATGTGTTACTGACAAATTCGATTTTTGAAGTACTCTTTACAAGGTTTCTTTTTCATGACTTCTTTGAATGAGAGATGAATAGCCTGTCCTCCCTAATTTTCTAAAATAAATTCAAAATTTTGTTCATTGAACCAATGCTAAGTTAGGGAGTCGACCCAATTTTGATTTCTCGTCCACAATCAACATTATAAATAACCCATGGTGTTAAAGAATTCTATGAGGATTTTTAGGGTTTCATTTTACTTGCTTGGCTATTTCACAAGACTTTTTTCACAAATAGTAAAAATTCACTCAATATTGGATGAAATAGAAACTTGATGTGGTATAAATGAATCATATCATACCTTCTCCCCCGTTCCTTTTTACTTGCATGTCCTCTTGCAAGAAATATCCACAGAAAACCGATAAAAATTGAAACAAAATTGAAGTCATTACCTCGATCATAGTAGCATTGATCAAAATGTTAAATCCTCCTTTTGTTCTGGTTATTCTTTCGCTTCTCCTTCTTTGTGATGGCTTCCCGGAGTCAAACATTTTTTTCATATCTTTGTTAGTATTCTTGTTCTCTGACTGGAGCTTTTCAATTTCCCGATGGAATTTCCAGCTCTGCATCTTCAATGTTCATTTTATGTTTCTATGCATTTGTTCAAGACAAACAACTCTGTCACTTCTTGTTTCAATTTCATAATATTCTTATTCTTCCTCTTTAGCTTCATTTTTTTATGGTGCTTTAATAGTAGACTTTGCTAATGAGACATTTGTTATATCGTGTTCATCAAACTCACTATGAAAGGTCTAGGGAGAAATATGCTCAAGGTTCTTAAGGTTCTAGGTTTGTGTTTCTTTTTAGACTGGAGAACATCTTCAGTTACCTTATCATCATTTGTTTTCCCTCCGGAGAAATTGGAAATTGTTTCTGTCCTCCTGATGGTACATATGGTCCACTAGGGTCATCATTTCTACTATAACTTGGTTACGGTAATGGTTGGGCTAGAGGAGTTCGACCCTTAGCTCTCGGTTCCTTAGCAGACTTGAAAATTTCACCAATGGGTCGAGTGTCCTCTTCATTACTATCCAAATAAATCATTTGTTTCTTTGTTGCAGACTGGAATTTGTTTTATCCCTCTCTTTCTTATGAAAATCCCCTCCTTGTAAAATGATTTCTATATTTCTCTGTCTAGCCATATTCCTGGTAACTTTGTGCGTTGAAGGAGGTGTTCCACAAACTATTTCTAGACGAGTCATGCCGTGGGCAATGATGAAAGAAAAAATTTGGTACATGAATGATAACACTAGTTTATGGAGGCTTAGTAAGAATCATTTTGTGGTTTGAAAAGTTTCATCATGAAAACTAACATTGATATATGTGGAGGGATCTATGACTAGTGCATGTGAAATGAGCCACTTTGGGAGAATGATGTGACCTCTAAAAATCAGACAAGTTTCCACATAGGGTGAATGAAACTCAATGGTAACGAGTATAGTATATAGATATAGGTGTGGGGGTATAAAGTATATGAGAACATTGTACAAAGGATGCAGAAAGATAGTATGAAGATATGGTAGATATAAGTATAGGATATGGGCTTAAGAAATAAGAATATAACACATGAACATAGGATATAGGAATATGGTGAATGAATAAGTTGAGATAGTATAAACATGGAATAAGGAAAACAAAAGTAGGTTGAACAAGTATTTGAGATTTGTTTTAATAATTTCCTTCGTTCTCAATAAACTAACCAGATTTTAAATCATTTTACCTTAGAATGATATTTACCCATTTTTGCAATCACATGTGCATGGTTTGAATTGATGCAGGGAGATCATTGAGTTGAGGAGTCTGATGTTATTTTCATGTTTGATGCTGCAGATGCCTTGAATTGGAGAAGAAATCCATTTTCAATTCTTCTTAACAAAAAAAAAAAAAATTTAGAAAGACAGCTACATCGTTTGAGTTTCTGGTATAAGTTCAACTAGGGAAGAAAGTATTCGAAGGTAGTCTACTCCTTCACACAAATCATGGTAGAATGTAGATTCCCATCGATTGAAGGTTCGATCCATTTCTACAGGTATTGGGATAACATGAGTTTCAGTCTGCCAGTTTATTTCCCTTAGTTATCTTCAAATAATATGATCGGCACACGATTACCAGTCATTCAATTTTTTATTGTGTTCTTTTATATGTTTTTACAATGACATCGTTATCATATGCTTAACTCCCTTCGAATAATGATACCAAATGATCCTACGAAAATATCAGCTTCTCACGCAGCTCTGCAACTCAACATGCAACTCAACATTCAAGGGAATACTATTTTTGTGAATTCATGTTCTCCCGCCAGTAAGCACTTGCAAGAGCTCTCCATTATTTCTTAGCTTCAAGGCAATTTCCCTGGCCTGTCTGTTAGAATTAATGATTAATTTGGAGTTGGTTTTGGTTTGTTGGAGTTGTTGAGATATTCTCTCAACCACTCCCTCCAAATATGGAATCTGTTGAATCTGAATATGTAACTATGTATATGTGTAACAAGGTAATAATACAATCTATTGTTTGTGTGTTATTCCTTTGCAATGGCTGAGTTTTCAATTTCTATTTCTGTCTTCATGCAAACGCCTTACGTGAGTACAAAATAAAATATTTTATGTGGCATCAACGTTCTCAGTGAATCTTCTTCGACGTCTTCACTATCAAGCAATTTTTTTTTAATCTTGTTCTTTTGCAAGTTTAAGCATCACTACGAATAATGGATTGATCAACCCCGAACAATAGAACAAATCTTTGTTAGCGTCTACATTCAGCGAGCACAAACAATCAACATCCACAAGCATGTAGCATCCATGAGCATCGATCTCTTTTTATCTCTCTGTTTCGATCTCTTCCATCTTTTTCAGGTTCAAACCAACAATATTTTCTTATTTCTCCATCCTTTTCACGCGAGAAAAAAATTGCAGATATTCTTTAGGCTCTCACCCACCAGAAAAAGGACTGCTCCAAGATCAACATCAACGCAAATCTTCTCCAGATTCAAGTCACGCGGAAACGGAACCTAAATGTTGTAGTCCAAGCAATTGAGTAAAGAATTCAAGAGATACTACATTGGAACGTACATCAAGACACACACATAACCCAAGAAAGAAGGAGAAGTATTTGGGAAGGATATTCAACTTAGTTTGTATTGCATCTTTAGGGTTATTTATATAATAGGTAAATGGTTGGAGCTGTTGCACCAGATCCAACTAATATTTTGTTTAGTTTCATTTACCACTTGTTACATATATTCTTACTTTATTATACTTTATCATGTATTCTAATGTATAATAGAATACATGTGATGACTATTAGGATCTAAGAGGCCCTCTCAACAAATGGTATTCTTCGATGATGTGTATTTGAGCATGAGAGGCCTATGATATTATCAAAAGCACATGAAGGAGTTGCGGGAGGCCACTATGTAGGGAAAGCAACGAATAAGAATATTTTGCACGCGAGACTTTGGTGGCCCACCCTACATAAGGATTCTAAAGAGTTATGTCAGATATGTGATGTATATCAGCGAGTTGGGAACCCATTCAGAAGAGACGAGATGCCTTTAGTATTTTTATAGAACTGAAAATATACTAACAACATATATACACAGTATTGCTTATCGGGTTGGTGGGCCCTTGCCACTGGGGAGCACGCCTTAAATACTTACAGGGATGCGATCAAGAGAAACACCACGAATTATAAAAGAGAATCTTTCATAAAAAACTGAGTTTCAACTCAAAGCATAAGCTCCATCACATGGTCGAGTCTGAAATGAAAAGTTACAATGATCGAGGATGCTCTCGACTCTCAAAACGAATAGCTATAGCCTCCTGGATTGATTGTTCTCTATCTGTTTCCCCCCTTATTACATTACAATGTTACATACATATAGAATATTGCACAGGGAAATAAGCCTATGCCCCTATGATTTTGCGAACAAAATGCCCAAATTGGACAAGGCAACGATTAGATCTGTTGAGGGTAACCATCCACTATCCACTCGGTATCTTTAGAAATTGAGATGAAGCAATTTTGATCTCGTTTCTATTCATAAATATGAACTAAAATTTTGAAAAATGGCCCGCACATAAATATGGACAAACCCAGATTGGAAAAACCTCGATATCTCCCTAACCGTGCTAGATTTTAGGAATCCACTCTCCTGTGATCTAATTGAGACCATCCTGCACAAAACCCATTTTCTATATTTCTTAGATTCCTCTTTGTTTTCCTGCAAATTTCCTCGAAAGTTGATTGCTTATATTTCAACACGTTTTTTTTATTGGAAAACCCTTAATCATGGCTGCAGACTGCCACGTGCGACTTAGGCGCAAACCAAGGCACACACACCATGCTGGAAGCTAACCTTCCAAAACCCATGTGACCATTCTTGATTTGGGTGAGTGCTCATATGTCAACCTACAACCTACAAACTCAGGTACGGGAACAACTAGAAGTATAGGAACAGAGGTAACATTCTTCATTAGTAAACTTTACTTAAAAACTCATACTAATTCATCAAAAACTTAGGAAACATAAATAAATAAACAACTACCTCAAAATACTTGTTGGGAGGTTTTTTAGGCTTTAAGGCATGAAAATCCATGATATCAAGGTTAGATTCAGGTATGGGAGTGGGATAAAAATGGAGAAAAGAGGTATAAAAATGTGGCAAAAATGGAAGGCCAACAGGTTCCCACATTATCGACAGTGAGAATACATCAATGTACCTTGATTGATAGATTTCATGAGTGTTCAATGACATCACATCTATTTTCACTTGCTATAATATACTAGGTACCTTGACACCCATTATCATTATCGGTGGGTTCTCTTGCATTTGTTAACGGTATACATCAATGATCGGTAACCAAATAGTTTCTCCCACATTCATTATCATCTCATTTACTCACATGGTGTAGATTTGTACCATCGACAAATTTGGAGTGAATACCTTGGGCCATAGTAGCATCTCCTCTATATTTTTTTGCTTGAGTCATGTAAGATGGTACAACCTACCCACATGACATCAATAATTTTGGAGAGTCATTTGTTCACTTCATAGTTCTAGTTATTATCCTAATGTACACTCAGACATAGATCCACTTTGTATTTTCTCATGGCTATGATCTATTTTACATGGATCTCGTGTATCTTATTCATGGCCATGGTTTCTTCATTCTATATACTTTGTGGATTTATAGTGTACTTGATTTGGTGGCCATGATTTTTCACAATTGAACAAGGGTATGACCACCTCAGGAAGAGAGTCATCTAATACCTTGGTTTCTATTGTAGGTACTTTCCTGATCTGAACTTCAGTGAAATCCACCTAGTCCTACTCATCAACTTCATCCATTCTATTGTAATGTATTTCAACCATCATCTCCCCTTTTGGCATCACACAATAGGGGGCATTTTTTGTAGAATCTATTGACACCACCATGTCCTAGATGCTCAATTGGCCACCATATATATCTCTTGCCGACATTGTTTACCTTGAATCCTACTTAAAAATCCTCCTTGGAAATCCACACACTCTTGTCCCTCACAAAAGGAGCATGTGCATGCCATTCTTTCTCACAAAAGGTGCATGTGCATGCCATTCTTTCTCACAAAAGGTGCATGTGCCTCAAAAAGTGAATAAAAAAATATAAAAATCACAAAAATCACAAGCTCCTAATTGGGTTTTATAGAGCTCGTACACTTTTACCCTCCTAAAATCCACTCCAAACTATCTCAACCAATTTACAATGGTATAAAAAGAGGCTTGATATGGAAAGAAAGGCTAAGCACTCATACCAAAGTAGAGTTATCACACTAGTATCCTCGCACCATAGCAATCATAGGTGTTGGTTTCCTTGGGTTTTTATGACCTTTTTCCTTCTAAAAACCCTTGTTTTCAGATTCATTTCTCCTTTTCATGAATTTGAGGCCTAAAACCTTGTAGTTTTCCTCCACCTTTTATGTGTATAAGAGACAAATTCCAGGAGCAGTCTTGAGTGGCCCAGGGACAAAGGAACATGGATGATGGTTACAGAAGGTGCTAGCAGTAAGGCATTAGGTAAAACATTATATATATATATATATATATATATATATATTTCATTAATAAAAAATAATATCTCTCTTCTTTCCCTCCCCAAAAGTCACTGTTCTTATTTAGTAGTTGATTGTAATTTGTGTTTGGTTGTGGAAAATAATTTCCTAATTAGTTAGTTAGGAATAGTTATTTCAATCATGTTTTCATTTTTATCTATTGGTTCGAGGAAGGTTGTTTTCTCCTTGTGTGTAGGTATTGGAACCTAGATTAGATCGAGGAAAAGTGGAGTGGGATCAACATATGGGATTCCTCTTCATACAACCATTAGGACCATGCATTTCTTCCTTATAACTTAAAGTTAGTTATGATAAGTGGTTGTAAACTAATATTAGATAAAGTATATTTTTGTTCTTTGAACTGATCTATTATAGTCCACCCTAGTTGATCCAGATGGATGTTGGTGGTCTCCCACCTATTCCAACTGGCTCATTTTGGCAGTTTTTCAGTTTGGCAGTTTTTTCCCTAGTTTTCGGGTCCCTGAATTGCGGGGTTGTTTTGAGGCCCTAAACATCGTTTTTTAGGGCTCGCCACAATCAAAATGAGCTTTGATCATTAGAAACAAAATGTGTATTCCTCGGATAGACCTTTCCAACAGGATACCGTGCACCTTAAACGGATATCGTATGCAAAAGTTATGACCTCGGGAAGTTGATGTACTAACTTACCCAAATGGGGCCCACATGACTTTTGGCGCTTCATCTCCTAGGGTTAGGTTTTTTGGATGTCAAGGGTTTTTAACATTCATGTTTATTGTAAAAAGGCCTTCAAAGCCTTATTGTAATCATCTTCTTACGAATGAGTGCAGCCGTCGCATCTCTTCTCAGAGATAAGTCGTCACCATTCTAGCAATCTTGTTTCCACTGCATTTTACAGTTTCATCTTATTTCCTTATTGAATAGAAACCAATTTTATTGTATATCTGTTATTATGTGTTAAGCATCTTTTGATAATAATTTGTATTCATTTCATTCTACAAATATATTTCAGATCACTAGTATATGACAACTTTGTCTGCAACACAATTGTAAGAGCCTTACATTCCTCCTATCATAAGTTATTCCAGTTGTCATTTATCCCAATCCTCACATTTACATTCACTCTATTATTCATTCCATTCTCATGTTCATGCATTGTTCTCCATTGTTAATTCTAAGTCAATCTATAAATTTCCCAAAACAACACTTGAAGAGGAAAATTGTATATTTTAGACAAAACATAGTTGGCTATAGATGAGCATAAAGTCTAGGTGAATTATGAACTCTTAACCCATTATTCATTTTGTTCTCTTTTGATGCTTGAGAACTAAATATTATTCTTTCAAACAATTTTGAATAGAAAGCATACAACAAAGTGAGCTCTTTCTATCTACATTAAAGATAATTTGAAGGAATAATATGCCTAAGGCACTCTTGAGAAAAGAAATTGAATATATTTATTGTGTTGTGTGGGGTAGTGGAAGAGAGTGTCATGGTTATTTGATGGTTGGATGTGATGCATGTAATTCTATGTAGTGAGAAGATTGGTTGAGCATGAGGTAGATGGGTTGGGTTGAGAGAGATAGAAGCTTATAACTTGTTTCCTTAGCCTTAGTGGCCCCATAGCTTAATTTGGGGATGCTATCTACATTGGATACCTACAATTGGTGGAAGATTACTCTTACAAAACTAGATACTTGTAATTTCTTCAATTAAAAAATAAGTGCCTTATCATTGTTTATGAATACACAAGATTATGATTATTTTCTATTATAGAAATGTATGTTATTGCATGTTTTGTGTGTGTGCGTGATTAATTATGAATATTGTAACTAGGGTGCCATGAAATATGTAATTCCATGCTAGTATATTTTGATGCATTCTTTTAAGTCACATTGTACATGCATTTTATTTAATTATGGTCCTTCTAGGGAGGCTTATTCGGTTTTTATTGTAGGGATATGACCTTTAAGGGTTGGAATTTAAAAGTCGTGTTCATGGATACCCATCCTATGGTTGGGAGTGTTGGGTGGGGAGACCAACATAGCCCAACTTTGTTGGAATACTGAGAGTGGGGGGTGAATAAGTATGAACACTTTATACCACTTTTAACCACAATATATATTCTTTCACTTTATCAACAATGTTCAATAGTTTATCATCAATGTATCATCTATGATTTCATTCAATATATATATATCATAAGAATATAATCATAATCATCATCTCATCAACATCACATCAAGAACACAGTACACCAGTATTTACATGGAAACCCAAATGGGATAAAACGACATAATGTTTTCTTATAGATATCAAGAATTCATTCATAGGAAGCACCAACTTCCTAATTCTCTAGCTACAACTGGAAGGAGGATACAACCCCCTATTTAAAGGCTCCAACCTAAAGGAAGCTACAACTCCCTGAATTCCCTGGATCCAACTAGAAGTAGGATACAACCCTCTTGGTTCTCCAGCTCTAACTAGAAGGTGGCTACAATGACTTAGTTATCAGGCTCTGACCTGAAGGAAGCTCCAACTCCCTGATTCTCCAAATCCAACTGGAAGGTGGCTACAACCCCCTTTCCTTTCCCCGTCCTGCCACCCTAAAATATAAGTGTAGACCAAATGTCTCTACCACAATCACTACCACTATCTCTGCCACTGTCACTACCATTGTCACATCAACCTGTAACCTATCAACCTATCACTATATCCCACCTATCATTGTCAACTTGTCCAACCTATCACTGTATCTAACCTATCACATCAACCTGTCACTAATAAATCGATACTCAACCAGATCCTCTCACATGGATCATATACCAAGGACACATCTCCACTATATGTCCAACATCATCAGCGCATGCCTCTACCAAGAATGTACCAAATCATCAACCTATACCATCAACCGTGTACCACAACAAGTGCATCAACCATGCACCAACATCTGTACCAAATCGTGCATCAACCATGCACCTCAACATGTACCAAAGCGTGCATCAACCATGCACCTCAACACCATACCATGTATCACACCATGTGCCAACCATGCACACCAACCATGTACCATATCATGTATCATACCATGTGCCAACCATGTACATCAACACCATACCATGTACCAATCATGTACCATACCATGTATCAACCATGCACCATAACAAGTGTCTCAACCATTTACCATATCACTCAATCATGCCATACACCATGTACCAATATAACCAAGACATGCACCAACAATGTACCTCAACAGATATACCTCAACAATTCACCTAAGATGTGCCTCGAGCATGTGCCAATGCCTCTCAAGCATGTACCATACCATCACCAAGCATAAGATAAAATCACATAAATGTAACTCTTAAAACTTACCTCTGATCCTATAGTTGACCTGATGCTCTGTAATACTGACCTTTAACTCTTCCAAAATTTCTAACAACCTAGTACCAATATCCCTTCACAATATTTCACAATCTTTTCACATATCCATGACCTCCTTTACTACTACCCGCAGATATCCACACTTTTCTCCACTGCAGCCTGCATACATCTACGCCCTAGTGACATGCAACTCGCAGATACGTCAGAAAATAGGTGTTGTTGCAACCCCGAGACTTTCTCCTTTGACCTTCCTTTTCTACCTCAGAAATATGTCGTCACAACCTTAGCAAAAGATCACTAGTTCACAAGATAGATAATCAATGAATGAGTGTGTGAATGTTCTTATGAGAGACTATGTGAGGTGTTTATATACTTTTTACAGTAACCTCTCTTCTTACTTTAGGGATTTCTTGTTGCAACCACTTTACCCTTTGACTAAGACTTGTAACCAACTAGGGGCTTTTTGACCATTCTTTGGGGCTTCCAACTTCACAAGGCCATATCTCCCTAACCATGAGGAACCATGTGGTGTACCACATACCACCGAAAATTGCATGACAAAGACTATCCATCTATAAGTGTCTAACCTGCAAATTCATTGTCCTTCATGTCCATACTTCTCAACCAACTTTAGGTCCCAAAATCACACCATCGAGGCTACATGTAGACTACATCAAATGTACCCAAATAACTCACCATCAATCTCGATCATACAAATTTCAATCAATTGTCCAACATCTATGAACCTCTCCAAGGGTTGACATCAATCTCCAATATCACTCTCCAAGGATTGACATCAATGACAACCAATTGTCCAACAAACTTGGGAGTGGTATTTGCACTAAATACCTATAGTTGGGTGAAAAACAACTATTATGTAGTCAGTTCCTTGAGCTTTCTTCAATTAAATAATAAGTTTCTTATTATTATTTATGAATATGTAAAATTATTATTATAGAAATGTTATAGAAATGTATATTAGTGCATATTTTATGTGTATGAATGATCGATTGTGGATATGGGCACTTGGGTGCCATGATATATGTTAGTAGTGCATTCTTTTAATTCACACTATGATTTTATTTTATTCAATTCCTTTTTGGGAGGCTTATTTAGTTGTTATCATAGGGATATGGCCTCTGAGGGCCAGAATTTGAAATGGGCTTGTCATGTCGTTGGGATGATAGGTGGTGCACCACATATCCTGACTTGGGGTGATATCTACATAGATATTTAAGGTTGGATGGAAAATTTATTTTATGTGATCAGTTCCTTAAACTTGCTTTCATTAAAATATAAGTTACTATTATTTTCTATTATATAAATGTATGTTATTGCATGTGTGAATGATTAACTATGTGTAAGGGCACTAGGTTCCATGAAATATGTCAATCCAATGTTGACATATTTCACTGCATTCTTTTAATTCGCATTGTGCATGCATTTTATTTAATTTTGGTCCTTCTAGAGAGATTTATTCAATTATTAATTATTATCGTTGAGATATGGCTTTTAAGAGCCAAAATTTGAAATCCATGTTTGTGACAACCCAGCCTATGAATGAGAGTGTTGGGCGAAGACGCCTCAACAATCTACTTACGTGCACGTGCGTGTAAATTTAATGTGTTATTTTTGTAAGAGTGCCTAATTTTATTGTTTTCACCTCATGATATGATTCTTATCTATTACTAGCTATTAATATGTATTATTTTGAGAGGCATTAATATGTAAGTATTGTTATACTTATTGATGTGTTACCTCATCATATAATAAGTTTCAAATAGTTCTCCTTACACTTCTTTATGATTAGTTGTTATTGGTTTTATTAGAGATGTTTTAGGTGTTAATTTTGACATTAATATAATTTGGTTTTTTTTTTCTAAATATAGTTTGTTTTTAAATATTTTTGAAATCAATTTTCAAAAAAAAAAAAAAAATTGTTAATAATTTACAATTCCAAAATAACATGATTTATTATGATTACAATTACAATACTATATAATATATAGAGAGAGGATTAATAGAGGAAACATATCGAATCTTAACCTAGATAAATATAAACAAACAATTTATTAAATAACATATCTATAAATTAAAAAATTCATTTCCAACCTTGTTTTATGCTATAATTGGAATATCCTATGTATATTTGTAAATAAAGAATTGTTTAATTTAAAATTTTATTTATAACAATTAACATTCATTTTAACATTCATTATAGTAATATTGTTCATATTTATGAAACATTATTGTATCTTGTTTAGGTGAGATATCATTATTATTTTAGATATTCATTTTATATATATTGTAGTAATGATTGCAAATTGATTTAACATATTATTTTAATTTTAATTATTAATATAAATGTTGTAATTCTATTTTATGTAAATTTATTTGAGTATATTTTATATAGCTAAATGTAATATAAAATTTTATATTAAAATTTTAATATTAGTTATATTTGTATAAATAAGTTCATTTTGTATTAATTGTATGAAAGAGTGTGTCATCTTTGTGACATTAAGAAAATTGAAAATGAAAAACATTTTCTCTTAGATTTTCCAGTTTATATGAAGATTAGATCTCATTTTCAAAATATGTGTCACACTACCAACCTTCCTAACCTCTTAACTCAACAAAACTATGATAATCTTGGAATGCTTCTCTTAATGTTTTTCCAGCACAAAAACAAAATTTTAAAGAATGGCAAGTAATCTCTTACCCTCTTAAGGTCTGATAGACCAATTCGAACGTTAATCATCAACATCGTCAGATTAAAAATGTGTGTTTACTATATTATTTTGTTATTTTTGGACTTTTAAAGATAACTATTAACCTTTTATTAAAAAAATTAACAATTTCTAAACTTTTTTAAACTTAAAATTGATGTTTTATAAATTTGTATTTGTATTTATATTGAAAATATATTTTTAATTAATAAATTTTATTAATAATAATTATAAATTAATAATTTATTAATTTATATGAATATAAAATTAATAGTCTATTAATTTTTTAAAGTTATGAATTTTTTTTTGTTTAACAAGTACATATCAGATAGTACTACAAGGAAGATTCCCTCAAGTTTTCTTAAACACAAATATAGATATTTAGTTAAATAAATTATTTTTAAAATAATTATATAATAATTAAAAATATATTTACAGTAATAACATTTTAAATTATATTTTAAAAAATTACATAATAATTAAAAAAGAAAACATACACATAAAAGTATATAACACTTTAGTGTTTACCATTGTTGTTAAAAGTATATAACACTTTAGTGTTTACCATTGTTGTTAAAAGTATATAACACTTTAGTGTTTACCATTAAAAAAAACACAATAAATTTTTTTTTCTACAAAATAACAATTTAACAACCACATAAAATGATAACACTTGAGATATTTTCTTATTAGTCCTTGTTGTAGGCATAGAAGGACTATAGTGATCAATAAAGCATTGTCCTTTGACTGGAAATATTTGCACAATACCTATTGTTGGAGCTATGGAATTAAAAACATATATTTTTATATATTAAAAAGTAACATATATGTATTGATCTAATTGGCTAAAAGATTGGAGGTCTTATTGTCGGCTTCACTATTCCCAATGTAGTATATGGCAACATATCCAAACTTTTTCTCGTAGACAGTATGTATTAATCATATATTTTTCCTGTATATTGCTTCAAGGTCGATTAATGCTACCATTAGTTCGAATGTTTGTATTATCATTTTCTGTTACCCGAATATATCCGTGAGTTTTGATATGTACTAAGCATATTGAAATGTTTTCATATCCAAGCTTTGTATATTTCTTGAAATTTATTGACACTTATTCTGAGATGCCTCAATAGGCCTGACAACGTAAATGTTTACATGACGCGACCTCCTCCAACACCCCTGACAGCTTAAACGTTTGCATACCGCGAGGTCCTTAGACAGCCTGAGAGTCTTAAATGTTTATGTAAATACGGTTCTCGGAGTACATGCCAATTCAATAGCCATTGTATGTTTCATCATTGTTCTGCCATTGAAGCTACATACATTGTTTACTGGTTCAGTGACTGCTTCTTCTTTGTTGGTTTGTTGGGTGCTGCCATTGTATGTTTCATCCTCATAATCGTTGAAGCTAGATACATTGTTTATTGGTCTGGTGAGTGGTTCTTCTTCGTTGGTTTCTCGATTGTTGTTTTTTGTTGTTTCGCTCACGATTTGACCTACGCTTCTGCATTTCATCATTTCGTAGTAAGTTTCGATGCCATAGTTTCATTTTTTATTCCTTGTTTGTTGTTCAATGTTTGCAGTTTGCGAGTAATAATGTTTGCTTATTTGTAGTCACATGTTTCTTGTATGTTTCTAGTTCCTTTTCTGCTTCAGCTGTAGTTTCGTAATCGTTGGAAATACATATGTTGTTCACTGGGTCAGTGGATTTTATTGGTTCATTGGTTCCTGGGTTGTTGGTTCTATTTGTTTGCGTAGGGTTTGCGATTTGGGGCCCTGGGGGTGTATTTCGGCCTCTTCGTTCTTTCTCGCTGGTTTGGTCCTTGCTAGTTTCTTTTCTTTGATTCGTCCTTGCAGGGTTGGGGTGTAGCGGCGATGGTTGGAGCTTTTCTTTTTTCTTTTTTTTTGGATTGTTATTGTTTTTTGGGAGCGCTTTACGATGTTCATCCCCTGCACCCACCAGTCAATCTGCAGTTGTGTTATTTGCCATTTTTTTAGAGGTCGTTATCTGTAATTCTGAGAGATTTTCCTGGTGCTCGAGTCCTGCCATGAAAGAAAATAGTTGCATACAAAATTGTTGGAGGATTACATGTGAATTTACAATATCCGTTGTTTTTTGTTGGAATAAAGAATATGTATGCATCCTACATTTATAGACCATGTATGGTCAGCTGTGTGGATATGACATGACATGTTCTTTCTCCTCTACATAGACTGGTGTACGCATGATACAATTTGTGTTGTGCTTGAGATATGATATGTGCAACAAAGATTCTTCAAGATTATATTTTCATGTCTGGAAGCATGTTTGGGTAGTTTGCCATGGAAAACTGAGAACTTGTATCATGGGCACAACAGTCTATGTAGAGGATAAAGAACATGGTTAAAGGGCATATCTGGATGAATTTCCAGGGAAAACTAGAAATCGTTTAGCTGCGGCCATGCAATTGCATGATATTTTATGCCTTGTAATATATTTTGGCCAGGGAAAAAAAAGCTAGATGTTTACAGCCATGGATAGAGAAGCGCAAAGGTTCATGTTTCTGCCTTTGTAAATTGTTCGTTGAGTCAGTTTTTTTGTATCTACATATTGCTTGTTCTCCAGTGAATACCAGCTTCCATTGATGTTCATTGAATTTTGTGGGTTCCCACATTGAAACAAACAAAGTAGCTGGAGAAAAGGAGGGAGTTTTGACTGCATCGGTTGAAGAGGATATAGAAAGGTGCATGCTTGTACTGTTGTTTCATATTGCGCTAGTTTGTATTTCATTTATGGTCTGTATATGTGTTAAACTAGTTGTGTGCCTTCCTACATGGTAAGTTATCTTGGTTACATACGTTCCTTCCTGCATACTAAGCTAGTTTATGTCTGTTGTGTTTGCGCTACATTGTTGCATTTAAAGAAACAAAATCGTTGGACAGGACGAAGGACTCTTTGGCGGGTAAATAGAACTTTTTCTTTTTCTTTTAGATGTTTGTTTCCATACTAACTTGTCTTCATCTCGATTGCATCTTCGGCGTTGTTGCCTTGGAAAAAAAAGGTTGCTTGGACAAGGAGATGAATTCTTCTGTGCAACACCAGAGGGTTTTGTGGTACAATCTTCTAAAAGGTATACCAAGTGTGTCGGTAAATCAAATATACAAATTGGGTGGGAGCATATAATATTAGACTTGAAAATGATGAATTCGAAGTAATGGGCCTTTTTGCGCTCCCTGTTTCTACTTTTTCCATTTTCTATTATCCCTTTTGTTTTCTAATTCATCTGCTTAGTGTGGTTTCCGAAAATTCCCTTGTGTGTCGGTTGGCAGACTAATGGACTGACATATGTGGTCCTGCTTCTACCTTATTCCATAGTTACCCACTTTGTCGATTACGACTGCTAGGTTGGCAGGTTGCAGATTTCTCCCCTGGCTTATGGGGGTCCGCAATATACAGATTGGCCATGGTGACCCACAGTCACCTATTTACTGTTAAACATTTCTCCAGTTAAAAAATTAATATGCATACATTTTTACGGTTATTTGGTCCTTCCGATGGACAATATACAATGCATATATTTGTTTAGTCCCGATGTTCATCTGCACATGCTTGCATCAGAAAAAGTTGGACTAGTGAGACGTCCATGAGCAATGAGTCATCCCAGACATCGACAAACCAATAAGGCCAAAGGTGAATATGCATATGTTGTGCTCTTACTATGTTTACTAAAAAACATTCATGGGCTATATATTCATCTATGGCATGGCGAATATGTTGATTCCATTTGTAATACATGGTTTCCAGCTCGCAAGAAGTATCATTAAGTACAAGCGAAATGTCGAACGTGTTGCATGTTCCGCAGACCAAGAGGTGTGGTTGTGAAATTGTGGCTCCATAGTTCATCAATACTATTTGTGTACTTGTATCACACTACCATTCACTTTAGTTTTCATGTTCAAAAAATGTCATCAGGTCTAGAGTTGTGACATCCAAAATACTATCAATAGAGGGTTTGAACAGCTGCCAAACTGGACAATTGTTCGTCGGGGACATAATGGTTGTCTATACCACCTACTTGGACAAGGAAAACAAAAGTAGATCCATTATGTGTGTTGATGTGGCAGACAAGGAAGCCATGATGAAAATCACACTGACTGTTCCTCCACAACCTGTCCAGAAACATGCAGAAAAGATATTGTCGCGTAATAGGATATCCATTACAAATGTTAATCTATTGCCCAAAACAGTCTATGATCGTGGTGATTGCAATCGAATTATTTTTCTCAACGAAACAAGCATTGTGGAAAAAATTCTTGCTATTTGTTCAGAATATCGCTTCCTCCCAGACTCGACTATCAGGCAGCTTGCACAGAGCACTGATATTTACCCAATTGGAACGATTGGGGTTGTTGTGACACTAGCAAGAAAATTTGGGTCACAACGCATTCTCCATATAAAGGATGGAGAGTCGGACAACGACAAGGCAATGGTACCTTTTTTCATATTCATTTTTGTTCTTAACTTTAGCGTCTGCATATATGTTGGATAAGTTACACAAATATTGCAATGTTCCATGTTGCAGCTACAATTGTTCGATACGTATTCAGATTTGTTTTCGTCAATGGAACAACAATTGCATAGAGGGAAGATTCCACTTATGTTGTTCAAAAATATAACAAAGAAGAAGGATGCTAGAGAAAGGATCTTTTGGATAACCCAGGCAACGTTTGTAACAGATTTGCGAGCAGATATAGTAGAGGATCTGAAGAAACTAGCTAGCTCTACAATTGTTGTGCGTATACATCCACAAAATCATCCTCACTTCGCTTATAGAAATAGCCTTCAACAAATTTTTGCACCTGTTTACTTTTTCTTTTTCATTTTAAAGGGGAGGGGGGGATGCAATTGTGAATTATATTGTTCAATGTATTAATTCCTTTGCTCGTGTTGCCAGGTTGAAGGTATTTTAGTTGCAGCCAATGTGTACTCGACCCCCTTTGAGCCTGTATGTGCAAAATTCCATTCTACTGCTTCTACCTCCACTTTGATAAGTGATGATACTATTGATTTTTCTACGATGCAGTGAAAAATGTCCATATATTTAAGGACATTGAGTCAATGGTGTTATCCGAACCGTGGGCAACACAACTGTGCAGTGTTCGGTTAGGCAGCCTCTGTTACAAAGTGTGCTTATTGAATTGGTAGATTTGTCGTATGAAACGTATCTACAGAAAAAGGCAAGCAGTGTCTATATGTTGCAGTAGCTTCAGATACAGAGCAAATTCACCTTAAATGAGGACAATGCAATTTTGCATATCGGCTGAAGAAGGGCAAAAAAAAAATTTAAATCAAACTTTGGGAGGAAACGAAAATACCTCATATCTCTCTGTAATATTTGTTCAACATCTAGATGAATGTTCGTTTCAAGAGAAAATGAATGTGCCGACATATTTTCTTTGTATATCAAATTGTTTGGTGCAAAGGTCGATGGGTTCTGCTCGATGGAACCTTCTGGGAACTTTCTTCTGGGTTGTTTAAAGTATGGTTGGTTCTTGATTATCTGGTTTGTCTGTCAATTTGTATACCGTGGAACTCCAGCTCTTCTTTGGAGGACACGGAACAATATAATTGAATTTTTTTGGCCAACTGGCACGCAAATCCGCCTGATAATTTCTATGGCACTGTGACGCAAATGTACTATGTGACTTGTTTTGGCAAATTTCCTTGATCGATGAACTTGGTCAATTTATTGTTGTGAAATAATTTGAAATCAACGAATATATAGTGTGCAAAGTGCAATTATCCTATCATACCAATAAGAGGCTCTTAAAATTCAAATTGATCGTTGTTTTCGCAATTTTTTATTATTCGATGAACTTGGTAAAATTAATATCCTGGAATAATTTGAAATCAATGAATATATATTGTGCGGAGTGAAATTGTGCTATCATATGAACAAGAGGGCCTTAAACTTCAAATTGGTCCTTATTATGCTTGCGGTGATAGAATTTTACAAAAAAAAACTTTTGTTTCCTTCATTTTTTTTTAAAATAAGCGATTTAACATCCTTTAATAATTTAATGTAATTCACTTGTACAATAACAATAGTTAATATTAATATTTTAGTATCTGAAAATAATGTTTTTAGCTGAAGTTAGATAGGATGAGCATTGCTAAATAATTGCAATCTTGAACCCGCCAGACGTGGAATCCGCAAGTCCACCTGTCAATTTGTATATCGCGGAAGTATGGGTGATATTTGCAGGACACCAAACAAAAGAGGTTGAAATTTCATCCCGCGAGGCCGAGAACCCGCGATCCAAAAAGTGCCCAAGTATGGAACGAGAGATCCACATATGCTCTATAAATTCTCTTGTCCATATGTTCTAAAAGTACATGTTTACTATGTATTGCTCATTTGTCGGAAAAAATTTATATCAGTCACCCGATCAGATTGTACAAACTTTCTCGTTTAATTAAATTCTGCAATAGAAAAAATTATTATTAATAATTTAGTATTGAAAATCATGTTTTTAGATATGTTAGATAGTTTATAGGGATTAGTATCTGTAAACAATGGAAAACTTGAACCCGCCAACCCTCAAGTCCATATGTCAATCTGGATATCGCGGAATGCTGAGGGCTATTCAGAGGACAAGGAACAATGAAAACTGCAATGTTGAGCCACGCAGCCCACATGTTCATTTGCCAATTTGTAAATCATGGAGATGTGGCTGGTGTTTGTACAGTGCGGAACAATAGAGGCCCAATTTTCAGCCCCCGAGCCCCACAGACCTGATCAAAAAAAATCGCTAGATATGAAATTCATATGGGATCTCTACGGGACAATAAAACTGCAATGTTCAGCCAACCAGCCTAAGTCCACCTATCCACTTATATATCGTGGAAGTCTGGGTGTTATTTGTAGGAGACGGAACAATAGAGACTTTATTTTCGGCCCGCCAGGCCGCGAACCAAAAAATGCCTAGGTATGGAATGAGGGATCCGCATATGTTGTATAAAATCTCATTCCATAGTTTATATAGAGACAATGTCCACAAGTCCGCGTGTCAACTTGTATATCGTGGAATTCTAGGTGCTATTTGTAGGACACAAAACAATAGATACTTAATTTTTAGCCTGCCAGGTTGCGAACCCGCGATCCAAAAAGTACCCAAGTATGGAATGAGGGATCCGCATATGTTCTAGAACAATGTTTTTGTACAGTGCGGAACAATAAAGGCCCAATTTTCAGCCCGCTAGCCCCAGAGCTCCCGATCAAAAAAAATCACTAAATATGAAATTCATACGGGATCTCTACATATGTTGTATAAAATATCATTTCATACTTTATTTAGAGACTATGTCCACAATTCCGCATGTCAATTTGTATATCATGGAATTCTAGGTGTTATTTTTGGGACACAGAACAATAGATACTTAATTTTCAGCCTGCCATGTCGCGAACTCGCGATCCAAAAAGTGTCGAAGTATGGAATGAGGGATCCGCATATGTTCTAGAAAAATGTGTTTGTAAAGCACGGAACAATAGACACCCAATTTCCATCTCGCCGGCCCCAGAGCCCCTGATCAAAAAAAAACTCTAAATTTGAAATTCATACGAGGTCGCTACAGGACAATAAAAGTGCAATGTTCAGCCAACCAGCCCGAGTCCATGTATCAATTTGTATATCGCGGAAGTTTGGGTGCTATTTGTAGGAGACAGAACAATACAGACTCTATTTTAGGCGCGTCAACCCGCGAACCCGCGATCCAAAAACTGCCTAAGTATGGAATGAGGGATCTGCATATGTTGTATAAAATCTCGTTCCATACTTTATATAGAGACTATGTCCAAAAGTATGCATGTCAATTTGTATATCTCGGAAGTCTAGGTGTTATTTGTAGGACACAGAACAATAGATACTTAATTTTCATCCCACCAAGTCGCGAACCCGCGATCCAAAAAGTGCTCAAGTATGGAATGAAGGATCTGCATATGTTATAAAACACTATCACTTTGTATATCATGGAAGTCTAGGTGCTATTTGTAGGAGAAGGAACAATAAAGACTCTATTTTTAGCCCGCCAGGCTGCGAGCCCACGATCCAAAAAATGCCTAAGTATGGAATGAGGGATCCGCATATGCTGTATAAAATCTCATTCCATACTTTATAAAGACTATGTCCACAAGTCCACGTGTGAATTTGTATATCGCGGAAGTCTAGGTGCTATTTGTAGGACACGGAACAATATATACTTAATTTTCAGCCTGCCAGGTCACTGACCCGTGATCCAAAAAGTGCCCAAGTATAGAATGAGGGATCCGCATATGTTCTAGAACACTATCAATTTGTATATCGCGGAAGTCTGGGTGATATTTGTAGGAGACGGAACAATAGAGACTCTCTTTTCGGCCCGCCAGACCACGAGCCCGCGATCCAAAAACTGCCTAAGTATGGAATGAGGGATCCACATATGCTATATAAAATCTCATTCCATACTTTATATAGAAACTGTCCACAAGTCCGCGTGTGAATTTGTATATCATGGAATTGTAGGTGCTATTTGTAGGACACAGAACAATAGATACTTAATTTTCAGCCCGCTAGGCTGTGAACCCGTGATCAAATGCAATGTTCAGCCAAGCAGCATGTAGGTCATCCTGTCAATTTGTATACCTCGGAAATATGGGTGCTATTTGTAGGACTTGAAACAATAGAGACTCTTTTTTCAGCCCGTGAGGCCGCCAACCCATGATAAAAAAAAGTGCCTAAGTATGGAATGACTCTTTTTTATATTGCTCGTTTGTGGAAATACTTTTATATCACTCGGTCAACCGGATTGTGCAAACTTTCTCGTATAATTAAATTCTGCAATATAAATATTTAACAGTAATAATTTAGCGCAGGTTAGGTTATGAATTTGTATATCGCGGAATTGTCAATATTATTTGTAGAGCGTGGAATAATAGATGCCCAATTTTTTGCCCGCTAGCCCGAGAACCCCCGATCCAAAAAAGTGGCTAATTATGGAATTAATACGGAATCGCTAAGGACAAAAAAAATGCAATGTTGAACTAACCAACCCACAAGTTCGCCTGTCAATTTGTATGTCGCGGAAGTGTAGGTGCTATTTGTAGGACACAGAACAATAGAGGCTCAATTTTCAGCCCGCCAAGCCAAGAACCATTGGCCCTTCACGTGCCCTGGGTATATCTTCACCCAACCGCTTTTCATACTTTGGTATTTCTTGGAATCGGTTTCACCATTTTTGTTTCCTTCGTACTTGTTTCCATATATGCAATAATTAAGATTTAATGCTAGTATCCATCTTGCAGCAACCGTTAAAACTATCATTAATGTCCGGAAGTCCGGAGAAGATTTGTCATTAGTACGAATTAAACTAAGATTTTCCCACAAGCATGTTAGCCTTTCCAAGTATTCATTTCAAAGGCCATGCAATCTTTTTTTTTTGTGCATCGACGGGTTGGTGCTTTTAAGAAATTTCTGATTCTTAATCTGTTTTTGTTGTCACCGCCACGTTCGCACCTTTTTCTAATTGTGCAATTAGTGAGCTGTGATGGTCACAACTCATTCTGTACGAACCCTAGAAATTGTCATTGATCAGCAAAAGGCTCAAGGAGATATTCCATTGATACGCATTAAACCATAATTTGTGGAGGCTTATATTATCCCTCCCTGATTTTCATTTCAAACATCATCTCGACCAAACGGAAATTCTAAATAACTTTTGGCAACATTTCCCTCCACACACAGTAAACACATTGGGGCATAATGGCCAGAGGTTCCACTATTCCAGGGCATATTCTTACTATTCATCTCCCTCCACCCAGGAGCAAAAAAGGAGATGGTCCCTTGGTACACCGAGAGATATATTTCAATCCAAAAAATTCCATCGCAACCCTGGTTGGTCATAGAACCTGCCCAGTTACAGTCATTGCTATCGCAGAAGTTGATGCCATGAATTCTGAGCCAAAAGAAGATGATCTGATGGAAGATGATACGGCAATGGATGATGGAAATGCAAAGAATATTCCCACTCCTGTGCCCAAATTGAAATCAACCATAACGAACGAACCTTCTCGACTTGGTGATCGCAGTCAGGACAACACCAAAAGGAGTTTCAAAAAAGAATCTGATGGTGAATGAAACAACCACTTTTCACCGCGAAATTAGGAATTCCAGAGTTCCAAATTAGTATGTTCTAGGCAGAACAGTTTCAGTGTAAAGAAATGATATGTTGATGCTCCCAGAGATATATTTCAAGCCAAAAAAACAGTGTTTAACATTTTCGGGCATCAGGTCCAAAACTCTCACTCTTGCCATGCATTTTCCTACAAGTCATCTCCTTCTACCCAGAATGGACTAATTTGGGCCTCTGCAATTACACGTGCAAGCTGTGCTACTGAATTTTTTTGGACTATGCAGAGGCGGTTTCAGCTAAGGGCTATTCCACTTGCCCTGCAACCATTTTCATCTTCTTTCTGAGGAAAAGCTTCTGAAAAATATCGATTTCAGCAGAGGATGATTCATCAATGAGAAAACTCCAAGGATCTTGCATATTGTAGAACCTGTACCTGTGTTTGTCGTAGATACCTTCAATGTTTTGGCCCAAAGAACTAGGCCTAATTTCTAAGCATAGATGTACAGTACTCGGTGTTTTTCTTATTTTTTTATTTTAAATGGATTTGCTATTAAAAAAAAATTGTCTTGCACTCTTCGTTCCTACCTCTTTTTTGGGTTTAATGCATGTTCTAATTGGCATGGTTCGGCGCTCTTGTACTTCTTCAATCTTGTGTTTACTAATACCAATGTACAATGTTGCATCAAAATCTTTATTCTTGTTTCTAGACATGCAATTATTAAGTTTTAATGCTAACAGCCCATAATGCAGTAAGTTTAATACTTGAGTTAATATGTTGCATTAATGGTAGAATGTATCAAGAACATAGTTACATGCACACATTCCAATAAAATCTAATCTTCCACAAAGCATTTGTTGGAAATTAGTAGAAAAGGAAATTTAGTGGTTAAGTTGATATGTTACAGTCATGGAATAATGTATCAAGAACATAGCTACAGGAATACGTTGCAATAAAATGCAATCTTCAGCAACGCATTTGTTGACAATTAGTAGATCATGGTTTTGCAACGATGGTGCTTCTTTGAAACCAATTCGTGCTTACGAAAACTGCCTTTCGCCTCTCTATTTTCCCACTCTTTTATTCCCTCTAGTTTCTCTTCCTGGTTACTTAATCATTTTTTTCCTGACAATTCGTTTCTCCATAGCTTCGCGGATTCACGCATTTGCATTTCCAACAACCGCTTCCCCTTTCTTTAAATTGATCGTCTATTGTTCCCTGCCCCACAACTGGCACCCAGAGTTCCGCCATATACAAATTGACAGGCGGACTTGTGCACTAGTTGGGTCAACATTGCAATTCTACTTTTCCGTGACCTCCAAACAACATTCGGAGCTCCGGTATATACAAATTGACAGATATTCAAAATTGCAATCATTCTTAGATCATACGCTTTTATGTATTACGTTCCACCTATCATGCCCTTTTCTGTGCTACACATTTTTGCACTGAAAACTTTCGAGAAATACAATTTAACCATCGGGTCCTCGCATATTTAGTTAAACTATTGTCACCCCATTTTGAAGCTTGTCTATCCGCTTCCCATACTTCGCCATTTGTTCAAATTTATTTGGTGAATCATCAATTTGGCGGGTTGAAGAAAAAATCAGTTCGTAGTCGTTGTTTCCTGTATCCGCGCCCCTTTGCAATTAGCAGTTGGAAATTATATAAGATCTTATTTCCATGTATGCAATTAGCAATTTTCATGTTCCATACTTAGCCACTTTGGCGGAATTCTGCAAACATACAAACCGGTCACTCAATTTCCCCATCATGATCTCTTCCGTTTTACACATTTTGCACTCAAAAATTCTGAAACATGAAATTTCATCGTGCAACACTCGATTGTCCTGACTATCCCCGCAACCCTTTTTTGAATCTCGTCCGACCACTTTTCAGATATTTCCATTCTTTCCTTGCTCTCCGCCCTCTCCGGCACCTTCGCACTTGTCTATAATAAAAGAAAATAAAAAGTTGTGTGTGTGTGTATNCTAAATATGGAATTACTGGCATTTAATTCTAACAAGTCATCATGCAAAAACCATATATATTGTCTTTGATGGGCGAAAGGCTCGAGGACATCTCGTATTCATGCGCATTAAACCAAAATTTGTGTGTGGATTATAGTATCCCTTGCGAGTGTTCATTTCAAAATCATGAAGTCCCGTTCACACGGCATGCCCTTCGCACATTCACGAAACCTCCATTCCTTAATTTCTCTTCGTCATACCTGCCATGTTCGCATTTCTAAATATGCAATAAATAAATTTTACTTCTAACAGTTCATCATGCACCACCATTACAGGTTGTCATTAATCAACGAAAGGCTCAAGGAGCTTTCCCATTCACAAGCATTTAACCAAGATTTAGCAAAAGTTACATTATTCGCTCTAACAATTCATTTAAACCATCATCTACGGCAAAGCAACCTTCTCGTAAAACTATGGCATCGTCTCAGAACCAGTTCTGTGGAGATACAGTGAACACCTTCGAGCGTGAGGACCAGAACTTCCATTGGTCCAGGGCATTTTCTTATTACTCAACCCCTACCGCAGAGAACCAAGTAATTTGGACCTCCGGGATTGCTCATGCAGGATGTGTCCCTGAGGTTTTTGACTGTAAGGACCTGGTCTCTTGGTGCACCAATAAATTTATTGCAGAGCAAAGAATTATTCCACTGCACGACAGCTCTTTTGTTTCTTTATCACCTCAGGTCTTCCGCTAGATGTTGAAATTGCTCGAGCCAACATTGACATTCAAAGGAGAAGATTACAAACAGTTCCTAGCAAAGCATAATAATGGATTGGACATCTTCCCCTTTTTTTGGAAAGGTCGAATCTAGTTCCTGAAGATATTACAAGTATGCAGGTTAGTTCATTTAGAAATCCATTTCGGGAAATTGCCTGGTTGTTTACAAGAATAACAGGACAGGAGTTCACAGGTACTATTTCCCACATGGATCTTTATATTTTATATTTCACAGTCAACGAACAAGGCCTTTTTGATTGGGGCGGGTTAATTTCCCATGAAATCTCTTCCCAATTGTGAAGCTACAAAAGGGAAAAGAAATTGTATATGTCATCCTATTTAGTTTTTTCAATAGCACATTCCTGTCAATTTCCGCAACTGTCTCTATCCAAAAAAGTCAACTGCGAATTCCACCCAATAACGTTCTGGTACCAGGCCTTGTGGAAGCATAAGGATTCCCACTATTTTTATGAGGTTTTTAATGACTTCCTGTCTATTTTCAAAGTTTTGTTGTTAGGATAAAATGGTCCCCGCATATCTGAATAGGCAACTAATTTTTTGGACAATAGGGGGCACTCCAACATTTGGATAATTACACTGTCATAAGAATTTTTGGCTCCACGAAACAACTTGCTCTCCTTCCATTTCACGTTACGGACAGAATTTTTATTGCAGAAGTAGCACGTCAATATATCTACTGGTTCCATCTATTCCAAAGGAAGAAAAAAAAACAGTTCATTCCTCTACCTTGGAAAATAGGGGAGTTCGTCTTGAAAAACCTCAACAAAATTGACTATTTCGTAACACTTTTTAACATCTCCAACCTCAGATATGCTGAAGACATAAGAGGATTCGACCCCTATGATATTTTTAGACAACATTTATAATCACTTGGCCTCAGCGATTGTTTTGTAAATAAACACCTGCCCAAAAACAGAGACAATGATGGTCCTGCCTCTGATACCGGTGACATAGAGACAATGCAAATTTGCACTAAATTTTACACGCAACGGGGGAAAGTCCCTAGTGACAAGAGTGTTCAATCCGCAAATACCACTACAAAAAGTATGACATCTCGGAGCATCGCTCCAACGGCCCATCACAGCAACAAAGAAACCCAGAGTTCTTCAAACGGAGGAGGATATAACAACCCTCCTCACTCTAAAATTGATATTTCTCACAAGCTTCCAGAAGAGAAGAAGAGAAAAAAAAATGTGGGTCAGGCAGAAGAGCCAGAAATTCAGAGTCAGAACATGGAAGTTGACACTGATATGGATTCCATGTTCCCCTTCCTTGATCAGCCCCAAGACGACATCCACCATAGCCATCCAATGGACATATCCGTTACCCAAAATTTTGATGAAGGTGAATCCTTCGTGTTCTAGAGTGCTTTTTTTGATAGCCGGAACAAAAGATTGATATTTGAGAAAAAAAATGTTAAAAATATCAAAGGAAAATATCGTTCAGAGGTTGACATTGCCAACATACAGTTGTCCCAAATATTTCAACTTCACACCGCGACCAGAGAAGCACTTCATGATTCCATTGGATGCATCGAGACCCAGAATGCCAAAATGAAGGATCGAGTCAAGGAATTGGAAGACGCTTTCATTCCTATGCAATTTCTTACCGATCCTTTGGCAATAGCCATGCTTGGTACCCCTGCACCCAATGTAAAAGCATCCTCCACCTTGCTCGCATCCTGTAAAGGATATGTGGAGAACAATATCAAAAAAAGAATGGAACTGGTTACCCAGGCGTGGAAAAGATCACAAACCATTGCTTCCCTTGGAACCAGGGCACATAGCTTGCTCAACCTTTTGCAAGCCGAATTAAAAGATGAAGAAAATTTCTTTTTAAAAACGGTCATCCCTTTTGGTAAGATTGTCAACAATATGACAGAAACAAAAAGAAGAGAAGAAGATATTCCATCCAAAAATTGGATCGGCCAATTGAATGCATGTTGTAAACAAAAAGTAAATAACCTGCGTCTCATTTTTCAGTCATGTGAACAAGCGATAGAGAAGAAAGATAAATTATTCACAAATATGTCAAATATAGACTTAGCAGGGAAAACCAACGACTTCCAAGATCCCCTCTTAATCTCAAACTCCGTGCCCTTAACCAGGAAAGAGTTCGATAAACAGGTTGCTATGTTGAATACCTTGTCTCTGGAAAAGTTTTACAACATATTTCGATTTAATCAAGCTCAAGTCCATGACTGGCTAGAAAAATATGTAGTACGGAATGAAGAAATTCATCAGGCTCTCTCTAATCTTTCTATCGACTTCCATGAATTAGAAAATGAAGTTTTCAACATCAAAATATGGAATGAGATCAACGTCTCCCCAATGAGAAGCTACATTGAAGAATGGGTCAAAAGGCAATTGAAACAGGCCGCCAATGAAAGACAACAGGCAATTCCCGGCATTCCAACAGTCGTGGAGAACATCCTTGAAACTGCAGTCGTCGTCAATATCAATTAAACAATAGCCGCAAGCAAATAGCCAAAGCACTCATATGTACCCTCACTGTACGTTTAGTCATCGCATCTTTCTTTGTTTCTTAGCCTGGTTATTCCACTTTCTTAAATACAAATGTATAGGCAAACACTTATACCTTTCCATTTATTTTATTTTGCAGCTATTGCACTCTATCTTATTTCCACAATGCTGTTTCTTGTACATATTTCTCTAATGATCCGTGAAAGCCCCAATCCCAGAATACATGACAAACACATTGAAATTCCGATTTATATGTAACAAACTTTAATTTTTTGGTATATTTCAAAATTTGCAGTAGTATGTAACAAACTTTCATTTTTTGACATACTTGAAATAAAAAATGCATTTAAATTTTTATATGTTACAGACTCTATTCTTATCTTTCCGCATTATGTATAACAAATGCATTTGTTTTTTAATATGTTAGACTTTTATTCTTATCCTTCAACAGTCTGTATGGAAAATGCATCTACTATTTTATATGTTACACACTTTTCTTTTTTTATATATTTCAAAATAAATGGTGTTCAACAATGCAAGCGTCATTTACATATACCCCATGTTTACAAATGCATTTAAATTTTTATATTATTTATCTCCTATTAATTTTATGTCATCATATATTTTTATCTTTCACCAGTCCATATGGAAAATGCATTTAAATTTCCAAATTTAATCTTGCACTGTCAACAAATTTTTTACTTTGTTATATACTTTCAAAAAAATTAGGTTTGCTATATACTTTCAAAAATTAGATGTTGTTGTGTCTGTCGACCATCATTTAATTTTTCCCCATCTTCCATGATATAAATTTTGCACCAAACACTTTGTTTCATTTACAATTCGACCCCATTTTCCACAATTTTCTTTCTAACCTCCTTGGCAAGGACTGCGCTGCCACGTAGCCTTGTTTTATTTTAAAAAGGAAAAAATACATTTTAAGCAAATTCTAAAACCCTCCAAAATAAAAACCTAACAACTTAGCAATCACATAAGAAGAGTGGACATTACTCACACTTTTATGTTAAAAATTAAAGAATTTATGTTTGGTACGATAATGTCAATAATTTCATATAAGAAACACTAGTATCTAAAAAGAAATTAATAGAGAATTTTTCATTGTGAGGGGTGGACTAAAATTTTAAAACTTTAATACGTTGTCATAGTTCAAATCATTTGTTAAGGAGTTCTTCCATTTGTAATCAAATTAATATTGAGTAAATAAATTTTGGTTAAAAATTTAATATACTAAGTGAATTTTGTGAAAAAATGGAAAAGTGACATTATTTTTATGTACATTAAAATCATATTGAGTAATTTATTAGCATTAAACAATGTTATATATAAATAAATTAAACTTTGTATTAATATAAATATATTATATTAACACTTTTATATTAAGACGCTAATAATTTATTAAGAGAAAAATTTAACCACACACCAAAATAAAGTTTACTAGTTGGAGAAAAAAAATTATATCCAAAACTTAGAAGTAAACTATTCACTTAGAGAAAAACTCTACCTCATAACATGACCAATATAATAACAATCACAACCTTCTCATACGATCAAGTATCACAAATTAATCTATAGGACTAGTACACATTGATAATTCTAACACTCCCCCTTAACGAGTACTTGTCTCAATCTCTCTTAGGGAAGGTTTTCATTGGCATCTATTCATCTACAATACATGCTCCCCTAGAAAATGAAGATGCCTCTTACCAACAAAGTTTGTCTTTTCTGTAACTAGGGATTTCTTCTTCTAGAAATCACCAATTTATAGAAGTTTATATAGAAGAACAACCATCCACCAAAATACATGGGTACCTAACCATTGCAACCGTTGGTGTAGTAAGAATTCCTTGAGGTACATGGATCAATCAAGTTCTTAATGAACTCCCTTGGATTTTCATACAATTCCATCAAATTCCCAAGAGCTAACCATTGTAACAAATCCACCCACTCTTGGCTGACACACATCCCTTGAGTCTTACCTCTTTCTAATGCATAAAAAGTTGTATATAGATTTCTAGTCATGTAACATCACCATGAGTCCACATCCAATGTATGGTCCACTCATAGAGCATTCAACCGACACACGAACCACTCCTCCAAGTGTTTGAAAACTCATTATACAAGTGAAAAAACTCTCCCTTCAAGGAAATACAATAGGTGGTCATTTCAAGGGCTCAACTCAACTATGCCATACAGACGTGCATCGGTTTCCCTCATGCTTGAGCAAGATTGAATGGCCAATTCAACTTATGTTCCCAAGCATGAGGATGCACATCCAGATGTTTTAGTTAAGTTGCACTCACCTATTCATCATAGTGACCAAAACTCCCAACTTGGATGCATTACTACTGGGTGTTATACTTGTATTTTCCACCATAGTTTTGCAAGCATGTTACTAGATGTTATGAGGATAGAATTACATAATTGAGTAAATTTATCATAATTATTTTGTCACAATTTCATAATTATGAAATAAAAATTATTTCATAATTGAGAATAAATTCATAATTGAAAAGAAAGTTCATAGTGAGTTGGAAAAATAACATAATTCAGCATGGAACTTGAGAAAAAAGCTCATGATAGACAAAACGTTCACGATATGTTGGCAAAATCTCATAATTAAGCATGAAACTTGTGCAGGACTTGTAATTGCCTAGTTCGCATGTCATCAAGTCTATCTATGACTTGTAATTGCTTAGTTCGCATGTTATCAAGTTATCCATGACTTGTATCCACCTAATTCACATGTCATGAAGCCTATCTCCAATCCCCTCTAAAATCCTATAAGGAGAGGCCAAATCAAGGATATGAGAAGCTAGAGTTGGAGAGTGGTTATGCTGACAAAATAAAGACAACATCTCAAGAGGCTAAGGAGGAGCATCGGGAACCTGAAACTATGAGGAATGCATAAAGACTCAAGGTAAAGGCACATTGATGTATTTTTCCATTTTTATTATATAGATCATTGGTTTTCCCCTTTCATCTTGTTCATGTTCAATGATATATGTTAGATCTAATCTTACATTGAATAAATCAGGATAGAGCTAGATGAATTTGTGATTCCCTAATGCTAGAGAGAATTTGTAGATTGGTATTGTTTGTCTCTTCTGTGTAGGTAGTAGGTTGAAGGATATTAGAGATGGCTCTCCAGGACTACACCAGTCGAGGACATGCAAGGAAAACCTTCAAAGGAAAAGGTATGCATCTTTACTATCTCTTAGCATAAAATAGGAAACATATTGTTTGGATCTAGGGAGAACCAAAAGAATCTAGCTCCTCTTTCTTGGATAAAGGGCATATCCAAGGGAGATATGGAATATCCATAGGTCAGATTCATCTGTAAGATAATTGGCGACTCCACTGAGGAGAGCCTTTATTTTCTTCATTGGCTCTCTTAAGGAGTTTTCCTTTAAAGGAGGCTTGTGAACTTCAAATAAAATTCTGTAACTTTCTGTGTAGAATATGAAGAAAATAATTGCATATCTATATTCATCTTGAAAATTTAACCAGTTTAAAAAAAAATCATTCAAATCAATGTCCAAAAAGAAAAATTATCATTGATTTAAAATCAGCTATTTTGCAATTTTTTTGTGATGGTCGCGTGGACTATTTGGCTAATATCTTTTGATAAAGAATTCAGATTGCAGCCAAAACAAATCCATTAGATAGAGGATTTATGGGAATTTCATTTGATATATTATATTATATGTTTATGTTAAGTACAGAGTGCACCACATCCCATGCAAATTTCCACTCCAAATTCTAGATCTCCAATAGATATTTTTTCTAAATTGTGGGTTTTTTTATCTCGTAAAGACATTGGAATGTTCTTTGGTGCATTACTACCAATATCATATAGCTCTTGCTTGTTGTTTGTTGGTTTTTGGTTTTCAGATATGTTTTCTTGATTGGATTAAGAATGCTTTTGCATTCCATTCAAAAAAACAAAAGTAAAAATTTTCATACATAAAGCTTTTGAAGCATTTAAAAAGACAAAGTGCATTGGTGAAGTGTTTGGTTGAGTTCTTGTAATAATTTTGGATTTGAATTGTTTTCATGGTTTCTTAGTGTGTGAGATTGTTTTCCTAAAAGATACAAAGAAAAATATCTTGTTTCCCTCCCATAGCTAGAATTCATTGACTTGAATGAATTGCATTGGCATATTTGCATTGCTTGGTTGGGTCAAGAGTCACAACATCACAAAAAGTTTCATCTATTTCCCTTTGAAATAAACAACAACCATGAAAATAATTGTGTAATCTAAAATAAATTAGACATTTATATTTTTTAGTAAACCAACATTAGATAGGCTTAGGGTTTTGGAATAGGATTGGAGAGTAAACTCTCCAAGGCCGTGAAAACCAAACCTAGGAGTCGTTAATGAGTGAAAATCCATTTTTACAACTAGTGTGTCAGGTAGCTCCTCTAACACAGGAGTTAATCATGAGGTCGCATCAGGGAAGTAGGATATTACTCCTCTATGCATGTTTTGGTGCTTGTGGTATTGCTTCGATTTCTACATATACGGGGGTTTCATTTGTGCCACGCCTTTGTGTGAGGTAAAGACTTTGGAGCTTTGGGCTTAGTTACCCTACCCTTACATGCAGTCAGACCTGTGATTGTTCGGTTGTTCATTGATTGTATGGTGGTAGCCTTCGTGACCTTTCCTAGGTAGCTAATAGAGGTAAATACAAGTGAGGCATCCTTTTAGTACTTGGGGTAGGCATTCGTTCACAATCTTAGTTCCCCCGGAGGGTGCCCTCCTTAATAAAGGGTGCTTCCATCGGTTAGGGTTGTTTCGTGTAGATAATCGTAACTGCTCCTCATACCTTCACTAGCCAATCTTTTGAGGACTTCATCTTCCCTAGAGGGTTGGTTTTCGGAAGCCCCCCTGAGCCATTGGTTTGCTTGTTGTTATCCTAGATTTGTTAGGGGTGTTCTCTTTGATTCTGAGTCTATATCAGCCTTAGGTTGAATTGTGTTTGATTTACACCTATTATTTTCACCATGGTTGAATTACCTCATCAGTCTCGTCCACTACAAGGAATGGCACCAATCATGGAGGAATAACCACCTCTTAAGTGGCACAAAATAGGTGTTCTAGAATTTGAAGGGTATTATCTTGGTTTCAAGGAGACTGGTTTGGTTGAAGTGGAAGTGGTCGATGAAATCCCTCCACATAATTTTAACCCTCCTTTAACTAATCCTGAAGCACCTCTACTTATCCAGGTTAGGAAAATTTGTAGTGAGCCTTTTTCTTTGTTTAGCAATCTTGCCACCATGTCAAGATCGATTGTTTCATCTAGTGTAGTTGAACCTTCAATCCGATCTACAAGTGAGACTAGGGGGCGATGTCCATACTACCATCCCTTAGCTCCATTGGACCTACATCATCCATGCCTTTTTCTACAAGTCCCTTGATCTATGGGACCCCAACTCTATCTTCATTCCCATATGTTAGTATACCCAACATTACTATGTCCATCCCTTCTATTTCAATGCCCACTCCTGGATCCTTTTCCAGTGGGAGACCGAGCCTTGATTTCAAAATGGGAGATGGAACTCCTTCTACCTCCATCATTATTATGAGTTGTCTGGTATCATCAGGTGTGGGTGTATCTTTTGGGTGGAACTTTCTTAGTGGTTTTGGGGTTGTCCCTAGTTAAGTTGGGGGCAGTAGTATGTCAGGAGGTTTTAACATCCCATGGGTTAGGGCACCTTTCCCTGGGGACACACCCCTCGGGGGTAAATTTTCCAATTGGGGAAGCTTTCCCTTTATCAATACCTCAAATTCCAGGGGATTCTTTCTTGGGCCTAATTTTGGGAACATTTTTCCTAGAGGGTCTACATCTATCCCTAGGGGAAATCCCCTTGGGGGCACATCTAGTCCAGGGAGCAGTCATTCTCCTTGAAGTGCCACCATATCTAGGGAACTCACTCTTTGGGAACACCTCAACATCCTTATGGTAGTACGAATGTAGGGGGACCACAAGGTTCATCTGGGACAGCAGAGACTTCATCTCCCTCCCAGTATTCATTTTCTCACACATTGTTTCCCTTCCTCGCAACGTTAGACTCACTTGATTTATCGTGGTTGAAAAATGACCCTATTTCCCACAAGCCTTGATAGTTGGCTATGCCTGACAAGCTACCTTCATACATATATAAATTCAATGGAAATTCAGGAGAAGACCCCTCCATACACACCATGATGTATCACTTATGGTGCTTATCCAATTCCATGATGGTTGATAGTGTGAAGTTGTGTCTTTTCCAACGATCCCTGACTGAAGTTTTCACTAAATGGTAAATTGAATTATAAGGTGGATCCTTTAAAAGATTCAATGACTTGGCCATGGATTTCCTTACGCATTACCAGTTACCCATTAGGTATGAAATAGGAATGGAGCTCTTGACTTCACTATGCCAGGATACTGCCACTCACATTTCTGATCTTATTCATGAGTGGTGTCGGAGATGTAGAATGATCAAGACCCAAATCCCAGATAAGTTCTTGATGGAGTGGTTCACTAAATCCCTCCTTCCCACCATTTCCAAGGATGTAGTTATGGTTGGGGCGACTACTAAGGAGCAAGCCATTATGTGTGCCCAACACTTGGACTTGATTTACCCTCAGTCGAGTACCCTTTATGACATTATCCCACATGATCCTAGGTCATCGATAGATATAAACAAATTCAAACCCAGGACCCCATGCCAACAACGTGGTGGGTTCTATATCCCATTCCTCTATGAACCAGTTAGTTGACTAGATAGGTCACATATCTATCTCATCACACTTTTCATCTACTAGTTCTAGCGCTTAAACTACCACAATCCTTACTCAGAACTCCGAGGTGAATTCGGTGCGGTACACGCAATCAAATAATCCTTAACAACTTAGAGGAAAGAAGGCGAGGAATAAGAAGAAGAATTCCAATACTGAGAAAGGGACTACGCCCACCCAAAAAAATCAGGAAGTGGGCACAAAAGAAAAGAAGAAGAGTCAATTCCCCTGCACAATTTGTGGGGAGGACCACCCTACTCATAAATGTCCTTGAAAGGATGAGATCCATCGCTATTTGGCATAGTAAAAGGCCCCACGACAACCTTATGTTTTAACTCATCCTTTCCCCCTCAACCTCAACATATGGTTGCAACAAATCATGCCCCTCCACAAGGGGGCATGGCAGGTACCCCTCACCACGAGGGGTCTTCCTCGAATGCTTTTGTTTTCATGTGTGACCACACGGTCAATTTGAAAACATGAGCCAAGAACTATGACATGTCCGGGACTATTATTGTTGTGCATGAGCCAACATCTTCTTCCCATTCTGGTGGCCCTCTTCAGATTGAGAATCCATCTTTTGATGGACAACTTTCCCCCTCGAATGGATTTTTTCGAAGAACAACACATAATCCAAACACATGAGCCACCCACAACTACAGTATTGTAGAATACTTGGCCCAAGCACCTTGTGCCATGTCTTCCATCGAAGTTCTCCAAAGTTTCCCAATGCAACAGAAATCCTTGTTGTCTGCTATAGGCAGGGTTGATCCTTTGGAGTCGATTTTGATGACCTTTAATTTTGACCAAGTTACTCATAGGCTCTCCCATTAAGTTTCCTTCTATATCAAATTGTGAAGGATGGGGAAAAACATCTTCATGTAGTTGATGAAGGAGCCTTGACTTGCAACATATCTATTTCTTATTGGAAATCCATTGGCTCTCCTAAGCTCGATACATATGCAACACTATTGAAAGTGTTCGATGGACATATGTTCTAGCCTCATGGAATAATCACTGCCTTACCCATCGAGTTAGTTGGTAAGACTGTCTTTGTTGTCATGGAGGTCATTGACGCACCTCTTGAGTACAATTTGTTACTCTTGCATACTTGGTTCTACGAGATGACTACAATTTTATTGTCGGTCTTTAGGGTCTTATGTTTCCCTCATTAAGGGAAAATAGTGACAATCGATCAACTCGCATACAACACCCTAGAACTTCGATCCAATGCAGGGTCTAATGTACCCTTTTTCAGTGATACCCAACAATATTGTATGCATGTTGGTGTGGGGATGGTCAAATATCCTTCACTCATGGGTATTTTTCCCCTTCCCCCACCATCTCCTACTGCAAATATCACTCCTATCAACATGATTTCATCATTTACTAGTGGATCCCTTAGGTATTTTGATCCTTGGGTGGTACCTCATTCTAAGGATGTTGACTCATATGGAACATTTATACCGCTCACTATGGTCGATATTGTCAATCCGACAATCCCATCAACATTTGTTGATATTGGTAAGCAACTCCATCCTCATATGGAGTGTGATCATCCTACTCCACCCATACGGGATGTTAACTCTCTCAGTTCATATGACTCCCTTGATTTTGAATTTCCTTCATAAACAACCATCTTGGAAGTCATGGCTTCCATAGATAAGCCTAGGGAAGATGAGCCTCAATGAGAATCCATCCTCTCTAATTCAGAACCAGTGAGAGTTAGCATGATTGGTCTTAATCTGTAACTGGGGGCATTGGTTGGGACATCCAGTGAAACTTTTGGTATTGACCTTTTACCACCTAGGTTATCTTTTTTGGAACTTACCACTGAATTCTTTGCTTTCCCTTCCATTGAAGATTTACATTTCATACCTCCTTCATGTCTCGATGGACCCCATCAAGGAGCTCTCATAGCTCACGAAACCACTCAAAATTTGTATCTTTGTATGTGGAAATTTGATCATGTGTGGCATGGTCCATATCTAAAAAATCAAAAAATATTTTCTTTTTTTATCATGTTTTGCATATACCATATCTAAAAAATCCAAAAATATTTTATTTTTTGAGATTTCACTATGCATTTTGGCCCCTGAAATCTAGTTTACATGTATTGACAAGATTACATGAACTTTTTTATGAAGATTGCGACTTCCACAGAACTTGGGGTATGTGTTATTCAAACTAGCATGTGTTTTTTTCTTGAATTCCCCATCTTGCATTATTAATCGTCCATTTTTCCATTACTATGCCTTAGGTTCAATCATGTCAAGTTGCGACATTAGCCACTCCATTTTGCACATCGTAACTTGTCTGATAGTTCCTACTCATCATGGGAACCCTAGTTAGCACCCAGATGGTCATTTGGTGCCCATGTTGTGATTTCCCGTAGTCCGAGGAACCCTCTTGTAGTCCTGTCGTGATTTGATGATTGAGCCTCATTTTCCACTCTTCATCTATATTCTGTCCACCTCTCATGGGGGTTCCTGAAACTTTTATGTTTTTTAATGGTCACCTGTGCATTTGTTGCTTGTGTCATTCATCCCATCATTGCATTGTTGTTTTTTGCTATTGTTGTAGCCTTTGACCCTCTGCCTCTTGCATTATTTGGCCTCCATTTTTCATCCACCTACCCATGGAGAGAATATCTACTAAGAGTGGATCTCACTTTATAGTACCATTTTCATTCATCTTGCTTCGGTCGGTTCCATGCGCTTGGAACATAAGAGCATATTGTTAAGCCACTCATTCTCTCCAAACGAGTATAATTTTATCTCTTTTTTGGACTAATAAAAGGAAATGAAAAAAGATGTTATCAAGTACACTTTTATCTCTTTTTTGGACTCGTTAAAGGACACAAAAAGACACCATACCAAGTATACTTGCATCCTTATTTTGTGCTCATTAAACCATGAAGGAGATAAAAAATAAAAATAAAAAGAGTGGGGTTTTTTTTACCATTGGTTTAATCTCAAAATGGTAGCGTCATTCGAATCACCCTTGAACATGGCACTTGTTTGAGTCCTCATCATACAATTGGGTTTTAGCTTGCCTAGGAGTCGTCCTAGTAATATGATTCAGAGATACTCCTTCGGCTGGTTACTCTTCTAGTCATCATGGAGAGTACTTCAACGCCTCCTATGTTGTTGCACTATATTCGTCCAACTTGTGTGTCTTGTTGCGAAGTCACCATTGTGTTGTGATATATGTTCAAGGGAAGTTTAACCCTGAGTCATCCATCTACTATTTTGTTGACTTTTTTAAACGACTATCCCTGTGTCAATTGTATTTTTTTATACTCTCTCTTCACATCATCTCTCGGTGTTTGTTTCATGTCAATTGATGGGGGATACATTAAGGCCATATTTTGATGGATCTCTTCCTGTCGACTTCAACATATTATCTAGGAGAGGGATCTATAAACAAACTAGTATCATTGAGCTTGCAGTCCTCAGTGGTAGGCCTCCTCGTGATCGCCAATAGTTTTACATCATTGACTCCTAATCGATTGATTCTACAAGTGTTCGACATCAGATCATATATTTATTCTTTCTAGATTGTACTAGGTACCTTGGGGTCCATATTCATCATCAGTGGGTCCCCTCACATCTGTTAATGGTATACATCAATGACTAGAAATCAAATTGTTTCTACCATGCTCGACATCAACTCATCTATTCACATGATATAGATTCATACCATTGGGGTTTGGGACAAAGACCTTGGGTTCGGGGATACATCATTCTTTTACAACATCCCCTTCCAAGTTGTGATGGAGTCTATCACTTATCTATGAGTACTGTGAAGACTTCAGGGGAACTTTCCTTAGTGCTCGTTGTCTTATGTATATATGTTGTGTCATAGATCCACATTGTATTTGTTGGTGGCTATTGTTGTATACATGACATAGATCCACATTGTATTGTCTTGTGGCTATGATCTATTTGATGACATGGATCCATCGTGTACTTTTTCATGGCCATAGTATTGCATTTCACTTCATGGGTCCACAGTCTATTGTGTTGGCGGCCATGCTTTGTTTCTCTTCTCAGCATGGGTATGCCTACCTCGGGGAGGATCTATATATTTCGACTTGATGTCTAATTGCAGGTACTCAGTAGTTCCTTGATCTCTGAGCTCCTTCCTTATGCCACTCGTCACCATGAATTTTCATAAAGTATTTGGGTCATCAATTCCTCTTCTGACCTCACACATTATGGGGAATATGTTATACTTGTATTTTCCACCATAGGTTTTCAAGCATGTTACTAGATGTTATGAGGATAGAATTACATAATTGAGTAAAAATCTCATAATTATTTCACATGGAAATAATTATTTTGTCAGAATTTCATAATTATGAAATAAAAATTATTTCATAATTGAGAATAAACTCATAATTGAGAATAAACTCATAATTGAAAATAAAGTTCATAATGAGTTGGAAAAAGATCATAATTGAGCATGGAACTTGAGCAAAAGGCTCATGATAGACAAAAATTTCATAATTAAGCATGAAACTTGTGCATGACTTGTAATTGTTTAGTTCACATGCTATCAAGTCTATCTATGACTTGTATTTGCTTAGTTCACATGCTATCAAACTATCCATGACTTGTATCCACCTAATTCACATTTCATGAAGTTTATCTCCAATATCTTCTAAAATCCTATAAGAAGAGGCTAAATCAAGGAGATGAGAAGCTAGAGTTGGAGAGTGGTTATGTTGACAAAATAAAGACAGAATATCCAGAGGCTAAGGAGGAGCATCGAGAACCTGGAACTAGGAGGAATACATAAAGACTCAAGGTAAAGGTACATTGATGTATTTGTCCATTTTTATAATATATATCATTGGTTTTACCCTTTCATATTATTCATGTTCAATGATAAATGTTAGATCTAATCTTACATTGAATAAATCATGATAGGTCTAGATGAGTTTTTGATTTCCTAATGCTAGAGATAATTTATAGAATGGTAGTGTTTGTCTCTTGTGTGTAGGTAGCAAGTTGAAGGAGCTTGGAGTTGGATCTCTAGGACTACACCAGTCGAGGAAACGTGAGGACAACCTTCAAAGGAAACAGTATGCCTCTTTACTATCTTTTAGCATAAAATAGGAAACACGTTGTTTGGATCTAGGGAGAACCATAGGAATCTAGCCCCTCTGTCTGTCTTGGATCAAGGGCAGATCCAAGGGAGATCTAGCTTATATGTAGGCCAGATTTATCCTTAGCACTGGGGCCATCTAGTTTTCATCTCGGACACACTAAGACATCCTTCGTTCAGCTCAAACATACATCCAAGAAATATATCATTCTCAGCGCAAAAATCCCAAGCAAGCGATCAACTCGGACACACCAAGTAATCCCCATACCACTAGTATTACAACTAGTTAATCTTTTAACGCTACCATTCACTGTGACAAACATAGAAATCAATCCATGCATCGTAGTCCATTTACCAATCCTTAACATACATAGGAGAAAAATGGAAACCATATTTGTGTAGACTTAGGCATTTTGTGACACACACAAAAGCTCAACTTCCAAAGAAACACCACTGCTTTTGCTACAAATAAAATCATTACTTTTGTTTCTTCAAATTTATGATTTTGTTTATAAAAAGATTCCTAGGGATCCCAAACCTTGTCAGTTTTAATTATCAACAAATGGAACAATGCAAAGAGAGTACCCTTGAACTCTACACCTCATCCATTATTAATTGTTGTAGGACTTAAATACCTTTCATATTATGCTCTCACATATATTAGTAGCAATGAATAACGAAATGAGAGACCCCAATCCATAACCTGTCTCGAGTAACTCATCCAAACATATCACAATTATACTAGCAAAAGAGAGTTGAACAATAACAAGGATGACATCGCCAACTCCAAGGTCTATGATGTCACCATACGCAAAGTTGAACATTAACAAGGATGGCATTGCCAACTCGAAGGTCTATGATGTCACCATACGTAGAGTTGAACAATAATAAGGATGGCATTGCCAACTCCAAGGTCTATGATGTCACCATATATTCTAGACAACATCCCCAACAAATCATTTAATGTTTTATAGGATGGGATATATATAGTGTGATCTAAAAGTGATTGGATGGTATATATCTCACCTTATAGAACATTAAATGATCAACTACAATGCACATATTGATAACCCATATGAAACTGCCTCATAATCATGATGAGAACACCAAGTAACTTCTGATCCCCATTAAGCAGTGACTGATCTTCACAAACATTATTATCCACCTCCATCATTAATGTGTGTGTTTGTTTAGATTGTCTCTAATTCTAAACACATGACAGCTTGTGTGAGTTAATCTCATGTAGATCGTTTGTTCCTAGTCTTTATGAAGTTTTTGGAACTATTTGGATGTGAGAGATTCACTCCAACTAGATGTTTCCTAGATTGGTGTGAGGTTAAGATATTTTATCAACTGGTAGATCAAGGTAGTTCTTCTATCTTGAGACAAATCTTGTGTATTTATATGTACTATATTTCTTTGTTTAATAGAGAGCTCTTGCACATTTTTTGGTTTGTGCATAATAATATCTACTTACACACTTCTCATCATGGTATCAAAGAAGGACTAGGCTTGACTCCTGTTAAATTTAGCAACATCGACAGTCATTCTCCAATGAGAGACCATATGGGCCACCCTGAGGCTAGCTAGGGAGATTTGGAGAATCAACCAGTCTTGTGAGGTATTGACAAAATCCAGGGGGAACGTACAACCTCTATGAGTCAAACCAAAAGTCAAGACAAACGAGATGTTATGTGAGTCTAATGAAAAAGTCAGGGGGAACGTACAACCTCTATGAGCATAGCAGTCTAGTGAAAAAGTCAGGGGGAACATACAACATATGTGAGCATAGACAGACTACTGCAAAAGTCAGGGGGAACATAAACCTTCGTGAGCATAGATAAACTAGTGAAAAAGTCATGGGGAACGTACAACCTCTGTGAGCCCAGTCAAACCTTGTGAGCCATGAGCAAAAGTCAAGGCATCTAGCAAAATTTAGGTTGAATATAAAATTCCTATGAGCTAGAAACAAACGATATTCCTAATATTGCAAATGATATAAATGTATCGATCTAGTGCGTTGGCACGTGTAACATTATCCACCATGAAGAGAATTTCGAATTGCCTTGTCAAGAGTCGAGTTGTAACTGAAGTCTCAAGTCTAGTTCTATTTTTGAACTAAAGTGTAATGTTGAGTTGTAACTGAAGTCTCAAGTCTAGTTCTATTTTCGAACTAAAGTATATTATTCTGAAGTCTAGTTCTAAGTTCAAACTAAAGTATGAAGTTGAGTTATGATTAAAGCATGCAAACAAGTTACTATTTCGATCCTCTCCTCTTCACCTCTTCAGCCTATATAAGTAGAGGTCGACCCCTCTCTTCAACACAATTTTGATATGCAGGTTAAGGGTGAAGCAATAGAGGCGCATATCAGTGATAAAGAGGCAGCATACCAAAGAAGCATATAATCAGTGTTGTATATTAGCAATAAAGGCAGCATATTAGAGGTGTATTTCAGAAAGGTCTCTTAGGTCTTTGTTAGGTCAGAGTCATCTTGGAAAACTCTTTAAGAGAGAACATTCGTGGTGGATATTTGTAAGTGATCTTACATTATTAATGCAATAAAGGAATATCGTTTGTTGGGGTTTTTCTCCTTGTACAGGGTTTCCTCAGGGTATATGTGTAGTTGATGTGCATGCTTACTTATGTACATAGTTATTGCTATTTGGTTTTGATTTGGTATTGTTGAAGTGTATTAAAATGGAATCAAAGTGTTGAAGAAAATAAAAGAATTAATCTGCATAAGAAATCAAGCTCATAATTTAACATGGTATCAGAGCTTAGGGTGTGTTAAGCCTGTTGAAGTACAGCAACAGGTACACACAGATCCAAGCTAGCTTTATTAAGTTTCCAGTGTGAGGTCCATAGCATCCTCCATTTCAGTCAGGGTCGAGGATAGGCTTGAAAGAGCTACCAACTTCAATCTGTGGAAGCTCTGGATAACAAATATCTTGCAGGAGCATGATCTTGAGCAATATGTGACTACAATTGTGGAGGAACCCACAAATAATGCAGGAAGAGCGGCCTTCAGGAAGAGTCAAGCAAAGGCCAAGCGAATCATCTTTGACTCAGTCAAAGACAATATAATGCCTGCAATGACTTCATTAATGACTGCCAAGGACTGTATGGATACCTTGGTGAATCAATATGAGAAACATGCTCCAAGTCAGAAGAGGACACTTAAGCAAAAGCTTAAGTATTTGAAGATGGAGAAAAGTGAATCAGTGGCATCTTTCTGTTCCAGGATAGCCCATATCAGAGATAATATTTTGGTCATAGGGTCGAGGATAGGCTCGAAGGAGCTACTAACTTCAATGTGTGGAAGCTACGGATAACAAATATCTTGTAGGAGCATGATCTTGAGCAATATGTCACTACAATTGTGGAGGAACCCACAAATAATGCAGGAAGAGCGGTCTTCAGGAAGAGTCAAGCAAAGGTCAAGTGAATCATCTTTGACTTAGTCAAAGACAATATAATGCCTGCAATGACTTCGTTAATGACTGCCAATGACTGTATGGATACCTTGGTGAATCAATATGAGAAATATGCTCCAAGTCAGAAGAGGACACTTAAGCACAAGCTTAAGTATTTGAAGATGGAGAAAGGTGAATCAGTGGCATCTTTCCGTTCCAGGATAGCCCAGATCAGAGATAAGTTTTTGGTCACAGGGGTGACAGTGGACGATGATGATTTAGTGCAGGCCATTTTTTACGGTCTTCCTTCTTCATGGGATACCTTCTTATCCAGTGTAAGTGGGAGAGAGATTCAACATGCGTCTGAGAGGTTATGGCATGATTGTCTCCAGGAGGAGAGTCGCACAACTACCAGGAGCGAGCCAACGAAAGAAGAGCACTCAACTTTAGCATCAAGATTCAAGGGAAAGAAGAACGACACTTTCCAGAAAGGCACTCAGAGGAAGCCAAACACCAAAGGTACATTCAAAGGAAAGAATATTGATACATCTAAGATTAAATGCTTTAGTTGTAATAAGTTGGGTCATTTTGCTAAAGATTGTTGGTTTAGAAAGAAATATCCAAGGAAAGGGAAACAT
>SNQJ01S0006596.1:0-19082 GCA_010110895.2 Picea sitchensis | reverse complement strand
TAAAGCTAAAAGTGACACATTTGATAAATTCAAAGAGTATAAAGCCTTTATTGAAAAGAAGACATGGAAACACATCAGAATCCTTAGAACAGACAATGGAGGAGAGTTTGAATCTCTCCAGTTTGAGGATTTATGCAAGTCAACAGGAATCAAGAGACGATTGACCATGCCATATAACCCTCAACAAAATGGAGTTGCTGAGAGGAAAAGCAGGACAATTTGTGAGGCAGCAAAAGCAATGATGTTTGACCAGTATCTGCCAAATTTTTTATGGGCAGAAGCTACCTCCACTGCCGTGTATATTCAGAATAGGTGTCCACATGTTATCTTGAAGGACAAGACTCCTGAAGAGGTATTCTCAGGGATCAAACCTGAAGTAGGGCATCTAAGGATATTTGGGTGTCCTGTGTATATTCATGTCCCTAAGGAAAAGAGGACAAAGATGGAACCCTCATGCAAGAAAGGGGTTTTTGTGGGGTACAGTGAGAACTCCAAGGCTTATGGGATTTATGTACCAAGTCAAAGGAAAATAGAGGTAAGCAGAGATGTGACTTTGCATGAGGAAGTTGCATTTAGGAAATCTAGAGAGCTTCGACAGGAATTAGAAGCAGTTCAGCCAGCTTCACCCTCTTCTGAAAATGAAGAGTCAGATGATCAGAGGGAGAAACCTCGTGAAGGGCCAAGTAATGAGCCCCTAGAACCTACTAAAGTGTTAGAAATAACTCTTGAAGAACCTCCAGCCAAAAGGAATCCAGGGTGGCTTAAAGAGACAGTGCAGGAAACAGAAAGGATAGTTGCTCCCAAAGGAACTTTTAGGGAAAGGAAGAGGCCTCATAGGTTTGGAGGCTATGTTGCACTAATGAGAAACATTAGTGATGTTGAACCTTCTTCATTTGAAGAAGAAAATAAATAACAAGTATGGAAGGATGCCATGCTTGAGGAAAACAAGTCTATTATAAAGAACAATGTTTGGGACATTGTGTCGAGGCCAAAAGGAAAATCAATGGTTTCTTCCAAATGGATCTATAAGATCAAACATGTAGTTGATGGAAGTGTAGAAAAATTCAAATAAAGATTTGTAGCCAGAGGCTTCACTCAAAAAGAAGGAATCGACTACGAAGAGACTTTTTCCCCTGTAGCCAGGTATACCTCCATTTGAACTATTATTGCTTTAGCTCCCGTTCTTGGTTGGAAGCTACATAAAATTGATGTAAAAACAACATTCTTGAATGGAAAGATTGAACAGGAGGTCTTTGTGGAACAACCAGATGGTTTTGTACTGCAACAAAGGCACTCATGTATGCAATCTAAGGAAGGCCTTGTATGGTCTTAAGCAGGCTCCTAGAGTTTGGTATGATAGGATTGATGGCTTTCTTAAAAGCCTGGGCTTTCATAAAAGTGATGTTGATGCAAATTTGTACTTCAAGGTAAGAGGTAACCAACTTGTTATACTAATCATGTATGTTGATGATCTCTTTCTAACAGGAGATGGAGGACTAATAGCCTTGTGCAAGAGGGAGCTAACCTAAGAATTCAAGATGAAAGACTTAGGCTTGATGCATTACTTCCTAGGATTGGAAGTATGGCAAAGACAGGGTGAGATATTTCTGGCACAAGGAAAATACACAGTGGATGTACTAAAGAGGTTTGGTATGATGGATTGCAAATCCATGTCTACTCCGATGATTACCAACCTGGGGAAGCTGCATGATTTTGATACAGGTTCAAATTTGGTGGATCCCACCATGTATAGGCAGTTGATTGGATCATTGATGTACATGATCCACACTAGGTTAGATATGTTATGCAATGATTGCAATGAGTCAATTCATCATTGAACCAAGACAAAGACATTGGGTGGCATCAAAGCACATCTTGAGATATCTCATAGGGACCATTACTTATGGTCTGATATATACATCCAGTGGTGGTTTATTTCTGCATGGGTATGCAGATGTTGACTGGGCAGGAAGCCCAGTGGATCGGAAGAGTACTTCTGGATATTGCTTCAGTTTAGGATCCACTCTGATCTCTTGGTCAAGCCGAAAGCAGGGATCCATTGCACAGAGTATAGCAAAGGCTGAGTACATTGCAATAAGTGATACTAGCAAGGAAGCAATATGGCTCAGAAAATTGATTTCTGGGTTGTTTTGTGACAAGCTCGAGACGACGGTGGTTCACTGTGATAATCAAAGTTGCATAAAATTGACAGAGAACCCAGTATTTCACGACAGGTCAAAACATATTGACATGAGGTACCACTACATCCGAGACTTGGTCCAAAGAAAAACTGTAAAGTTACAGTACATAATAGCACGAGTGAGCAGGTAGCTGATATCCTGACCAAGCCTTTGACCTCGAGACAATTTGTGCAGCTGAGAGGCAAGCTTGGTGTGGCTGAGAATGACTCCCTCGTTGAGAGGGAGTGTTAAATTTGGCAACATTGACAGTCATTCTCCAATGAGAGGCCATATGGGCCACCCTAAGGCTAGCCAGGGAGATTTGGAGAATCAACCAATCTTGTGAGGTATTTACCAAATCTAGGGGGAACGTACAACCTTTGTGAGTCAAACCAAAAGTCAGGATGAACGAGATGCTATGTGAGTCTAATGCAAAAGTCAGGGGGAACGTACAACCTCTGTGAGCATAGACAGTATAGTGCAAAAGTCAGGGGGAACGTACAATCTCTGTGAGCATAGACAGACTAGTGCAAAAGTCAGGGAGAACGTACAACCTCTGTGAGCATGGACAGACTAGTGCAAAATTCAGAGGGAACGTACAACCTTTGTGAGCCTAGTCAAACCTTGTGAGCCATGAGCAAAATTCAAGGCATCTAGCAAAAGTTAGGTTGAATATAAAATTCCTATGAGCTAGAAACAAACGATATTCCTAATATTGCAAATGATATAAATGTATTGATCTAGTGCATTGGCACGTGTAACATTATTCACCATGAAGAGAATTTTGAATTGCCTTGTCAAGAGTCGAGTTGTAACTAAAGTCTCAAGTCTAGTTCTATTTTTGAACTAAAGTGTAATTCTGAGTTGTAACTGAAGTCTCAAGTCTAGTTCTATTTTTGAACTAAAGTGCAATGCTGAGTTGTAACTGAAGTCTCAAGTCTAGTTCTATTTTTGAACTAAAGTGTAATGTTGAGTTGTAACTGAAGTCTCAAGTCTAGTTCTATTTTCGAACTAAAGTATACCAGTGTCAAGTCTAGTTCTAAGTTCGAACTAAAGTATGAAGTTGAGTTATGATTAAAGCATGCAAACAAGTTACTATTTCGAGCCTCTCCTCTTCAGCCTATATAAGCAGAGGTCGACCCCTCTCTTCAACATAGTTTTGATATGCAGGTTAAGGGTGAAGCAATAGAGGCGCATATCAGTGATAAAGAGGCAACATACCAAAGAAGCATATCAATGTTGTATATCAGCAATAGAGGCAACATATCAGAAGTGTATTTCAGCAAGGTCTCTTAGGTCTTTGTCAGGTCAAAGTCATCTTGGAAAGCTCTTTAAGAGCAGAACATTCATGGTGGATATTTGTAAGCGATCTTACATTATTAATGCAATAAAGGAATATCGTTTGTTGGGGTGTGTCTCCCTGTACAAGGTTTCCCCAGGGTATATGTGTTGTTAATGTGCATGCTTACTTATCTACATAGTTATTGCTATTCGGTTATGATTTGGTATTGTTAAAGTGTATTAACCTGGAATCAAAGTGTTGAAGAAAATAAAAGAATTAATCCGCATAAAAAATCAAGCTAATAATTTAACAAGTCCCTCACAAGAGGGCCAAGTAACCTTGGAAGAGAAATGAAAGCATGTGTAGAGGAATAGATTCATGTAGGTGAGAGTAGTGTGTTTGTGTGTCCTCGATTTGTTTGTGGGAATATTTGTTTGTCCATCAATATGTTTTGGAAGTCGATCTGTAGGCTAATTTGACTGATTGGCGAAGCGTCTTGCCCTCATTGTAGTTGTCATCATTGTCGGTGTGCTTGATTTGTTGTAGCAAGAGCATTGTCTAGTTAATGCCACCCACAATGGGACGTTGGTGGCTCAGGCAAGCCGAAATCGTCAATCTTGGGATCACTGTTCAATTCATAATTTTGAAGGGCCGGATTGACACCGACAAGCCGTCATTGTTTTAGCCATGAAGACATGGCACTCATTGGTTTGGGTTGACCGTCCAAACTATGCCGACAAAGGCTATTGTGTCGTGCTTCTTGCTCTGGTTCCAGTATGCCATGCAAGTTAAAGAGAGTGAATACTATTGCATAAGTCCAACACCTTTTCGAATCGTGGGTATTTAACGACTCCCTTCTCCTGCAAAATTGTGATGGTCTTCTCGAAGTCTTACTCCTCCTGCAAACCCAATTAATCACAGACCGACGTCTTTGTGAGTGTGAGGTGTTTCTCAACCTCTGCCTACTAAATATTCCATGGAGTTTCCTCTTGAGATATTCTCCTCGTCTGTCGATTTTCATTGCATGAAGTCGTGGGGGTTTTCTCTTTTTCTTCACTAAAGTTGGGGTTTCTAAGGAGATCCGAGTTGGAAACCCGGTCGGCCCTGTTGCATGTCATGGTTCCTCAGTCAGAGTATTTTTGCTGGAAATTGTCAATTGGATTAAATGGGTTGACTTTGTCGTTAAGGAGCAGGTGGATCGAACCCTCGACCGTTTTCCTGGGACAACCGTCGATGTTGAAGGAGATGAAATAGCTCTCAGATCGATCTTTTTGGTCTTTCTCTCTTCGAGATTTCTGTCTTGGAAGCGTTGAGAGTATCAGACGCTAGCTTGTTTGGTAAGCCTTGAGATTTAGTCATAAAAAATTATGCCAAGGTGCAGGACTTTCTGCTTGCTCTTTCGATTTCCGCTTCAGAGCCTCAGTCGCTTCTTGGGCCTTTGGTTTTAAGATGGGGAGCTATTCTAAAGGGTTTGTGTTTTCAGAGGTTCTTGGCATAGTTTTTTTTCCCATCTATTGTATTTTTGGAGGTTTTCTTCATTGAAGCTTCCAGTTTTTGTCTTCTCCTTTAAAAGAGCCTTTCATTTAATTCCAATGATTGGTTTCATGCCACATTTAATAACTTTGTGAAATTCTTGTTTTTTCTCACGGGTTGGATAAATTAAGAGATGTTGATTCCTTCACTGGTTGGATAAATTAAGAGATGTTGATTCCTCACTTGTAAATAGGTAATTAAAATGGTCTTCTTTGCCCGAATCCATATCGAAGATTGTTGTCCGTGATGGCTATTTATGGTAGCTCTTGTTTTGTACCTTTTAGTAGTGGATTATGTGACACTCGTGCAAATAGTTTAGGAGTATAACCATGCATTTGTCTAGATGCACTGCCTTGTTTCACAATCTCTTGGAGCTCGTCACTTTGGATGGTTTCTTTCTTAGGTTGTTTTACATCTTTGTTGCATTTAGCTCATACTCCATACTTTAGGTATCAATTGTGACATCCATTGCCATCATCTTTTCCACTCAATTCAACATTGTGGGGGGTGTTCTGCAATGCTTCTTCCGGTGATTCTTCATGCTTCACCGATTTTGTTTGACATCAACCACTTTTAAGAATGATCCTTGTATCGAGCACCAATTCTTATTTTGACTCAACAATTGCAGCAGCTAGTGACCCATGCACTCTAGTGAAATGGATTAGTGTCCATAAGAACACTCACTTTATGATGTTTGTGTTGATTGTACATGAGTACCTCATCAGGATTTTTGAGTCACAACTCATTTCATAGGATCAGTCTCTTTGCTTGAGAAGTTTGAAACTTGGAGTTCTTACATGGATCTTTGATGGCATTGACAACTTGGGGTTAATTGGCCCTTTAAAGTTTCAATCATACTTCTTGTTTGGAGTTTTCAGCCTCCACATGCCTCATTGATCTTTTGATGGTTGATGGTGCTTGCTTTTGTTTGAAGCCTTTGTATTAGTTCTTACCAACACCTATTTTCTGAAGCACTTATGTGGTGGTTGTCTGTGTTTGTCATTCTTGTGCCTCTGCAACCAAACCTCTTCCGCATCAGAATTCAACCATGTTCTTTGAGGTTAATTGGCCCTCTTCTTCAGAGTTTGGTCATGCTTTCTGATTGGAGCTTTGAATCTTTGTAGGTCTCATGCTTTTGTTTTTCAAAGCATTTTTGTGGGATCTTCATCCGTTTCAGCTCCAACACCATTTTCAACACTTACATTTTTTAATCTTTGGAGAAGAGTTTTTTCCTACGGGTTTTTCTCATTTTCTCCAGTTATGAGAGTTTGTACGTGGATACCTTATTAAGCCTTGTTGTCGAAACCCATTTTTGTTTTTCTTTGTTCCTTTCTACGTTTCTCTTATGGGGGTGTTGGTGTGTTTGTTTAGATTGTCTCTAATTCTAAACACATGACAACTTGTGTGAGTTAAGCTCACTTAGATTGTTTGTTCCTAGTCTTTAAAAAGTTGTTGGAACTAGTTGGATGTGAAAGATTCACTCCAACTAGATGCTTCCTAGATTGGTGTGAGGTTGAGATATTTTCTCAACAGATAGATTAAAATAGTTCTTCTATCTTGAGACAAATCTTGTGTATTTATATGTACTCTATTTCTTTGTTTAATAGAAAGGGCTGTTACTTTTTTTTTGTTGATACATAATAATATCTACTCTCACATATCTAATCATTATCTTGGATCCTCCCAAAGTTGCATTACTAGGACCGAGGTATTAGTTGAGGTGAATGATACCAAGTTCCATAACAGTGCCCCATTGGAAGCCAGAATTACACGCATCCAATAGAATGGATATGCACCGGTCGCCGAATGTATTCCATACAGAGGCAACTCACTGAATACTAGAAAGATGAAAGGGAGATTACAGTGTAAAGAAACTCCTCCCTAAAGGGTATTTATTTTTCAGCTGTCTGGACCACAAGTAAGATTGAAAGAAATGGTTTCACAAGATGCAACACTCGAAACCCACCGTTCGACATTTTTTCTTCTCTGAAGAGCAGTCCAAATTATCATAGTTACAAATTTGAGCCCGGAAAACTCTCAATCCGCTGCAGGGGATTACCGATCTGCAATAGATGCGCCTCTGCCTTTGAAGCAACAATTGCCTAATGTAGCGCCTCCATGCCCTCCAATGAATTAAGCGTAGAAACTAACCCTTCTACGATGACAAATTCACCTTCGAAGCACCGCCTAGTTCTTCTTATTCATTACAAATGGCTTTGCTTGCCCTTCATGTCTTGCTCTACATTCAGCGATCAACGATAGCAACACTCCAGCCTTAACTCAAAGCAGCCACTAATAGATATTCAAAGCAACATCTGAAAACAGACCTGCACTTCGATACAACAAATATCTCTCTACATTCTTCTCTACTCTCAGCAACCAATTGGCATCCACTAACAATTTGACATATAAATCTCTATGCAGTAGCATGCAGAATTCACATGGCTTTTAATAGGACACATACTACAAAATCATGAAGCAACACATGCCCTTCTCCAATGAGCAAAAACACACTGATTTCTCTAATTATCAACAACACTACAGACATATTGTAGAAACACTCACAAAACAATCTATTCTTACATACACTAATCCTTCATATTTATAGAGGATTTAAAGATATGAATAACAGTCATGATTATGGATCCTTAGCACCAGAGAGTAAAATCTGTACCAGATTTGAGACCATGTTAACAAACATGATAGTAGAGATAGTTTCCACAAAACAAAAGGTATTGAATGAATTATTAATATTAAATAATATTACATGTAAATATATTAAGATAGTATTTATATTAACATAGAAACACTATCTTAATCATTGAAAAAATATCATATCAAAATAAAAGTTAACTAATTGAAAATTTTTCTCATATCCAATTAGATTTAATAACCTCTTAAAACTTAGAAGTAGAATATTCACATAATGACAAAATCTGAACAATAGAATAGCAATCACAACCTCCACACCCTTTTTGGTATGAAGAAATATCACACTAATTAATAAGAAAAGGAAAAGTTGATAATTCCAACTAATTTCAAATTTAAATTTATTTGACAAAATTTCAATTTTAGTTGACAAATTCCATAGGAATGTTCAAAAGGTGCATTAATTTGGTTACAGCAATCCATTTGTTTACATCATGATGCTAGGAGGAGGTTGGCCTTGTAGGAATGCCTTGAATAATACTAAAGATCTCTCTGGTTGGGAAAATGGTACTTCGTGACCTGCTCCTCTCACTGTTGCGAATGATAAAATATTTCCGTAAACCTGCACCCATCCTGCCACCTGGAAAAAAAAATTCATGTCAATCGTAGAGCTCTTCAATTGTAACACGAGTCAGATTATCCAGACAATAATAAGCTTGTATGATGAATTTGATAGTGTTTATATTAAACCTTACCTGCTTTCCTTGAAACCAGACTCTGTAGGGAACTGTTGTATTTAGTTGCAGAGAAGCAGCAAGATTGTTTACCAATGTGCGTGTACCAGTTAGAGGTATGATAGAGTCCTGATCTCCACTACATGTGACAATATACATTTAAACACAGAAAAGTTATTCTTTATATAAATATATTGAAACGTTATGTTAGATTACAGAGTAGACATTAATAGAACTGGAAATTATATTCTTCAAATCAGAATGATATGTGTACCTGTAAATCAAGACCCTTATGCCAGCCTTGACAAGTTTTCCAAGTAATGGAATAGTTGGGATCTCCCAATTAAGATCATCATATTCAAGTACACTGATGTATTCCCAGGACATATAACCCAAATAAAATTTGTAAGCATAGAAACAAAAAACTGATAACTTGGAATAAATTATTTATAACCAAACATACTCGCTGCAGGCTTCCCATGTTTTAACATTTCCAACAAGGCGAGCATGGAATGCTTTTTGTACATCGGCCATATTCAGATAGGAGGTAGCTTCGTCTTGCACGCAAACGTCCGGCTTTACTGTTGCGGTTCGTGTCACCTGTTCAACCATATTGGAATAATTTATAGAATATAAACCCTTTTTAAGATAATATCTAGGAAAAGATAGCTTGAGAGCGCTATAAACTAATTTTTACCCCGATCATCATCTTAGACTTCTGCATGAGAAGAGATGATAAACAGCTTTCTAATGTAACATCGTATTTATCAATGAATTTGCTGATTTCCATGCTGACAGTTAAGTAAATGTGTTCACAGGTCGATGACACTCCGCCTCTGAAAGCTTCATCCAGAAGGCGACTATAATTGCAGCCAGTTTTCATCATATTGTATGTTGGGTCAGATACAAGGCCATGTGACCAGAGGAATTCCGCCCTTGCATTAAGATCTGTGATGAAATCGAGCAGTGGGTTGCCAATCTGCAGCCCAGGTAAAATAATCAAACAATCTTCATGCTTGAACAGAAGACAAAACTTTCCATGTGCTCGTAAAGGTATATGATGGAGTTATCGAACTACTCTACAAGTTTAATTAGAAGCAAACTGGTTTAGATTTTTATCCATTTCGTAGATGCATCCAATTCAGATTTATTTAAAAAAATTGTCCCAAATTGACTGACCCTTACTTACAGATATACCCTTCAGATTGAAGATCTTCTTTTTTCTGTTCTCCTCCACTATAAGCTCTGCCAATTGAGGAATATAGTGACCTGGTTCAGAACGAACGTCCTACAAGTCAGTTCGAAGAAGAGGGAAAACACTGAAGTAGGACAGAAGCATAAATGTTCCATAGATTGGTGACACTTCTTACTGGCTTGGGTTAAGTATTAACTAAATTGCCCTGTTTCTGGGATTTTGGTTCAAATCCGGCAGCTGAAATGAATATAATTTTTAAATTCCATTTCATCAACTCAAAATTGTCATCTAAACATTTTCCATGGTTTTTTTAATAGATCCAAATTGTCATAATTGCAGTTTTAGCAACATATTGATAGATTGAATAAACCCCAATTATCATAATTGCGGTTTGAACAACAGAGTAATAGATTGGAAGAATTTTTTTTCACCTAATTCTAATCAAGCCAGCTGTAAATGAGACTATTTGGTAGATGGATAGACAGCTCCCTGTTCCCATTTGCCTGGGTTAATCTTTAACTAAATGTAACTAAATGTAGTTTAAACATTTTTTTGTGTGTGCTTTTTTGGGTATATTTTTAGATGTTTTTTTGGTATATTTTCTGATCAATTTTATTTCTAGAAAAATTGTAGATTTGAGTGGTTGAGTCTGTATAATCTAAATATTTCAAGGTTCTGAATTCATTTATGCATTCAATGAATTCAGAAATACAATTTAAACAACAAAAAAAGTGATTTCACCAAAACATTGTTTTACCTAATTCCAATAAAAGTTTTCAAAATGTAGAAAGTTTAGACATGTGGTTAACTAAATAACTTTATTTTGACATCTTTTAATGGAGGATTTTGGCCAAGCTTGGCAGTTGAAATGGTGGCAATTCTCAGATTCAACTTGAACAACTCTAACTGTCATTTAAACATTTTTCATGTTTTCTGAATAGGACTAGCAGATAAATCGGATTGGAGGATGTTTTGTTTGTCTAGTTCCTCTAACTGTGATTTAAACATATTTTATTTTCCATGATCTCTGAATAGCACATAAATCGGATTGGAGGATATTTTGTTTGTCTAGTTCCTCTAAGTGTGATTTAAACATTTTTCATGATTTCTGAATAGGACAAGCAGATAAATCGGATTGGGGATATTTTGTTTGTCTAGTTCAAACCAAGGTAGTAGAAAATGGGACGGTTTAATTAATCAAAGGACAGCTCCGTTCCCATCTATCTCAGCCGAGAAATTTATAAAAAGGAACCTAGAGTGTAATCACAAACTTCACCTGCATAGCTCTCTCCTGTCAAATATAGCTCTCTCGTCTTGTACTCTGGAAACTTATTAAACCAACCATGAAGAAATAGCAAGTTATCGACAGCTGCACATACATCTGAACATCAGATCCTATTTTACATACCATACTATGTAGTATCGTAGAAAGTTTAACCTGTAATTTGCATCTGATACCTGTTTTAGTGTCATTGGCACCCATATAGTACGATGGATCGTTAGAATATGAAAATCCAACTCCTGCCGGACTCTCCAGATAAAGCATGTTTGCTTCTGCAAATTAGCATCATCCTCACATTTTTAAACATATTTGTAAAAACAAAAATGTAATATATATCTATAATAATAGTGTTGTTGAGATTTGTAAGAATAATCAAATACATCTATAGCGCAGTAGAGAGATATCTATCCATACTGAGATGCAAATGAAATTCACTATTTTTAGAATAATAAAAATATATAGTAATAAAATAAAATTGTAATTATCAATAAATTGATTATGTCTTCATTTCATCTTAACTTTTTTAAATAAATCCCTTAAGTTCAAATGAAGTTATACTCACCAACAACAAAAATAAATATCTAAAAGGCATTGATATTGATATTCTGTTGTTACATGCTTATGATCCATGTACTTTTCCTCACTAATCGAATATTGGTAAATGTTACCTTTGTTCCAGCTGCAACTATTTCTTATCAATTTGCCTGCCTTGGGATAAAATGGACCATTCTCTGATAGCGCCCCAACACCGAATGAAGAACAACCAGGCCCTGTAATTTTCCAGACCCAAACATGATAATAAAATATAGTATGTTCATGTACATTCTTGAGAGACCTTGTTACAGGTTACAATCAAATTTGAAAAAAAAAATCAGCACCTTAGCTACTGTTTTTGTAAAGGCAATCTCCACCTGCTATATGTATAGCAGAAAAAATTCACATTGAAAACCCAATGGGTTCTGAATAATCATATCCAAAACCCAATAAGCTATCAATGAATATAACATTTAAATATCAGTCAATAATCAGCATTTCAAACGTTCAGACCAAACAAGAGAAGTGGATGGACAATAAATTATGCCCTTGGACAGCTCAGGAATTCAGTGACTTCAAGACCATCAGAAAGTGTTTTTATATTAAAAGAAGAGAGCCATCTGTAATTTTTTTCTGAATTATAGCATATCTGTTCAGTTTCAGCCCTGTTGAGAACACCAGAAATGTTTTGAGTCTGGCAAAGAAAGAGTCGTACTCTAATCAGCCCATCGCCCTATACAAATTAAGAACCCTATCATCCATGTTTTGTCCTTCTGTAGCGTTTAAACAGCAGGAAAATGAAAAGAAAACAATCGCTCATTTCACTAACCTCCATTGAGCCACACAACCAAAGGCTTCAAATCTGGTTCTGTTTCAGCTTCTACAAAGTAGTAGAACAAAGCCCGGTCGCTCTTCTCATTCACTGTGATATATCCAGCATATTGCTTGAAGGTCACAGCAGGCTGTCCGGGCAGCCTGTTCACAACATGACCTTCTGGAGCTGATAAGACTTTTATGAATGGAAAGGCTAGAATGATCAGCAATTGAAGAAAACACATCTTGAAATTTGTAATGCTCTACAGATCCCAACTTTGTCACTGAATTAAGAACTGATCCTAAACTGTCAAACTGGGCTTACAATCATGTCTAGATGTAACAAGCCTGTACATCTTGTGCCTTCATTGTACAATTCCACAAATAGATGTTACATATTAAAACCAGTTGGCTCTCCAAACTAGTTCAGGTTTATGACCTTACTCTGCCTGTCTTAAGTTTACACTGTGACTCCATTCATAAAGGCTGAAAAGTGAGGCAACTTCAAGGCCCAGAGCACAAAAACCTTTTTAATCACAGATGAGATGAGATGAGATTATACTGTAATTGCGCTAACGTTGCGTGTTGACTTGCATACATGTGATTGACTGAGGTTATCAGTCCCTGCCGTAGGCGGCAGGAGACTGTTGTTATCCGCTCTGGTATTATTTTCAGCGGTATTCAAACATTCGTCAAGTTAACCCTAGGGTAGTCAAATTTTAATAAAAAAAAAATAGTATTTAAATTTTTTTATTATTATAATATTTCAGATTTGAAATAGTATTTAAATGTTTTTTATTATTCTAATATTTTAGATGGGAGGAAAGAATATTTTCTATAGTGCCATGGTAAGGTTTTTGTTTGGGGCAAGTCGTTTGAATGCCTCCACCTTAGCATGAGCTTGGAGGGGGTGTTTATGGTTTTACCCTAAAGGAATGGTTATTATGGGAGAGGATTTGTCTCTTGATAATTCCATTTTTATGACATTGTTTGAAACCTTAAGAACACTCGTTTGGGAAGATGGATTTGCTTGAAAAATGCAAGTGTTGTTTCATTTTCTTCTCCAACTTTATTTTGAAATATACCTTGTGCAATTTCTCAATGTTTATTTTTTTAAGTTTGTGGTACAGTAATTCAAGTAGTTTGTGGTTGAATAGTTTGTGTTACAATCATTCAAGGGGTATGATTATTTTTTATTTTTTAACTTCATTTTCGAATACAGTTGGTTCACGTTTCTTTTCCCATATAGTTATTAGTTTTTTATGGTTTTAAGTGTAAGGTTTTAGATGATCAAAAGAGATATGAGGCTTTAGAGACTTTATTTCAAAGTCTAGGTTTAGTGCTCTAGAGACTTTGTTTCCAGGTTTAGTTAGAGTGATTTAGTGTTCATGATTGCAAGGTTGATGTGAGAATAAAATCCTCTTTAGGTATGTTCACAGTGTTGTTATATTTGGGCTTTTGCAGGTTTTCTTGTCTTGCTTCATCTAACATACTAATTTTCCTTTATTGTGCAACTTGCAAGAGAAAATGGAGCAACTTGTGCATAGATTTTAATTTATTTTCAATGGGACAACTTAATTTTTCAGTAGGGCACTAATTCTTAAATGGATAGTTATCTATGTTTTATGGTTTTACCCATAAGGTTTTAGATGGTCAAAAGAGAGAAGTTGCTCTAGAGACTTTGTTTCTAGGTTTAGTGAGAGGGCTTTAGATGCTTAGAGGAGAGAATTGTTGAAGAATTGTTGAAGCTACAGGTATGCATGATTACAAAGTTGATGCAACAATTAAATCCTCTTTGGGTATGTTCACATTGTTATGTTTTTTTGTCCTCTATAGGTTTTCTGGCCTTGTTTCTTCTGACCTACTCATTTGCCTCTATTGTGTAGCTTATAGGAGAAAATGAAGCAATTCATGCACAAATTTTAATTGATTTGCAACGGGACAGTTCAATTAGAAGTAAGGAACTAATTCTTCAAATTGAAAACAAGTATAATGGTTCGATCCAATTCATTTGGGGTCCGCAAAGTGAGTTCTAAACTGACCCTATCCTCTAATTTTCATTTATTTGTCTTCTTTGACTAAGGTATACAACCCAATTTCGGTTATTTTAGCAAGATTTCTTTGTCCAATTAACAATCATATTGTCATATGTGTTTTATTAGTACTTTTATGTGTTCTTTTATAGGACATGATACCATTCATTAAGCATGTATAGTTTGTTCTCATTCACCCAATTAAGTCCTTTGTCAAATAGTTGTAGATCAACTATATTTGATTCATTCTAAGTTTACACTAGTTTTGGAGAGAAGACTTGAACAACTTAGGCAGTGATCCCTCATCTAAATTGTCATAGTAAAAACATTTGTTGTGTCCATTTACATAAGTACTTTTTTATCCCTCCCTTCCCTCCATAGCAAATGTATTTCAAATGAATTCAGTAGCAAATTTTATGAAGGAATAGGGGTATGTTAGTATGGGCACCAATACGTTGACTTTATTATTGTTTGAAATATGCATTTGCAAGTTATTGATTTAGTTATTATTTTTATACAGGGCACTTGAAAGATCTTTATAGTACATGAAGCAATGCAATGATTACAAAAATCTAGATGTTGTGAAACAAGTTTTGAGATTATCCTTTATGTTAATCCGTTGGATTAAAGTTCTAAAAAGGGTTATATTTAAAATCCCCCCCCCCCACCCACCTTTTAATGGATTAGGTAATCAATTGTTCTTGTATAGTATAGAGTTTTGGAATTGAGTTATGAAATTCTTTACATGGGCCTTGTAGTCTACTTCACATAAATGGATTGGATGAGTTTAAGATGTGTAATCATTGACTCACACAATCCATATCTATTTGTGCTCCAAATTAGTGTTTTAAAAAGAGTTATACCATATGAATATAAACGGTGTTTCCCATTACAACCCTGCATGATTGGAAATATTTTCCCTAACACTGTAGAGGAGGCCAAAGCTTTGGTTCCATCCCTTTAGGTAAGCCCAAAGTTACATGTTCCTTATGATGAAAAGGATGTTTAATATTTGGGAATTGTGAATCTTATAACTCATGAAATTTGAGGAAGATAATAACTATGCTATTACATTTTTATGTGCATAACTTTGATTGGCAATTTGCATAGTCACTTTATTTTTCTTTCCCTTTATATCTCAATGTGCACAAACATGTATGTTATATGTTCTAAGGCTCTTGGTTATTGTTTCTCAGTGACATATTCTCTTGTTTTATTCTACAAACAAAGGGTCATCCATGTGATGATGAAAGGATTGCGAAAATGTTTAGTGATCTTACATCAATAAATATATATGAATAGGATATTCTAATTGATCTACTCCACTACTTTGTGCATAGTTGGCTCACAACAATGTAGAATGTCCTCTTGGTGTAAAATGCTTGAATGTGCCAATATTGATAAATGCTTAATAAAACACTTTATAGTATAACTTTCACTTGAAATTGATTAGCCAAAATTACATGGTGATCGTAATTAGCATTAACTACTTTTTGAAAATAATGAACTTGAGTCATTTCTTTGATTTCTATAAGATTTTGGGATTAATTCCTTTGTTCTAACCATGCACATAGAAAGAACTAAAATATAGACTACTTTGCATTTTTATGAGATATAATTTTCTATCTAATATGCAAATGAAGATCTAGACTTGATTCATAACCAGTTAAAACTTAAGTTTACTACAATGATTAATAATTATATGAGGATGACACTAGATTTCTATATTGTTTGAATCTAACATTTTACTAGGCTAACATTTTACTTTTGTATTCATGATATTGCAAGTTTTGCATCTTACATGGAGTGATAGTTCTAGATGTTTGATTTGCATAAAGAGATCTTTCTTTTACTCAATTTTATGTGGATGTTGGGATTCTCTTCGATAAATTTGCAAAGCAAAGATGTACATTTCAACGTGATTTCAACGAATACTAGAAGTATATAAATTTTGTCACATATTGGGATTCATTTGAATATCTTGGTTTATATTTTGATAAATATTATAGAGACCTTGAACATTTGAATTTCACTTGATAATGAATATATTATCAATATTTTTTTTGAATTGAGTTTTTAATTTGACAAATTTTTACAGTTCTACATTTCCTAGTACTTGCATAACAAATGAAGTGTTGATTTCTTACATGGTAAGTACCTAACCTTACTTAAATGACTAAGAAAACAATAAACAATAGGATGAAATAAATAACAATATCCTAATGACATAACACCTAAGGTAATAAACATCATTCCCGTACCAATGTCCAATACCAAAGAATAAAGGTTTGAATCTGATTTTAAGATAAGAGAATGTATATATTCAAAGCTAAACCTTAACGATTCCATACATGGTTCACACTCATGATAAGTGATTTGACACAACAAAGAAAAATGAGTTGACTTGATGACTACATCGCATTTATATTTGTGTTTTTGTTGAAATCTAACACTCAATCTCTAGAAATTATCTAAATTGTTGTGATTGTTACAAGTTTGATTCACAAGAGTGTAAATTATGATTATATGTATATATTTTCAAGTAATTGTATTAATATTGCAACTAATTGCATTTATCCTAACATAGTAAAAAACAAATACTTAAAAGACCACTTTCATTTAATTTTGACTTTTAGTATATGTTTAAGATCTTAAAGAGATTTAGTTCCCACAAAACATTTTGGGTGATGGAACAATATAAGGTATTCAAAGGATTTTTTTGATGTAAAAGTTTGATATGTGAACAATTTATATTTTAATATAAATATAAAGTGAAATTTTATGTGGAAAAAAAGATTCTAAAGAGATGGTTCAAGATCAAACATTGTCATTTGCTCGTAACCTAGTGTATCAAAGTGTTGTATATAATTGGTAAGTTTTTATTGAAGATGAATTAATTCTTAACTTGCAGTGGTGTCTCCCTTTTCTCTCATTAATTCCATTTGTATATATGTTTAATATATAGATCTTGCTATGTATAATCTGTATTAAAGTTGATTTTGTCTTTGAATAAAACAACTTTGTGATTCTCAAAATTATTATCAATACAAAGTCACAAATGAACTCATAGTGTAAGATGCAGATACAAATTTCATCTAGTATTGTTTAATACTAGTTTATTTCAATTTTTTGATACAAACTGCGAGCTAAAGGAAAAAAATGTTTTTCAAATTATCTAAATAGTAAGGACTAAGCTACTCACAACCCTTATTGACTATTAAGATTGACTCCATGGATGGATATATTAAAAAACTAATATGTATCCAATGACACTTAGTATGTGTCTGCATATGCATATATTTTGGGGATTTTTATACCGTGATCAATCTAGTTTTAGATGTGTTTTAGAAAATGATATGCCAGACCAAATTAGCTCAAAATTAATTTTGTTTCCCCCAATTTTCCCTTTCACTATTAGATTATTTAGATCTATGAGGTGAGTTAATGGATTGTCACTCTTAGCACAAATTCGTGCAAGGATTTTGCAGTAAAATATCAAAAACACCATCTACTAGGAATAAAACTTAGACCAATAGAGAAAAACTCTCACCCATTACCCCCCGGATCACAACTCAACCAACATCGCTATATATGATACAAGTAGGATAAATCTCATTTGTCGCACCAACAGAGATATAGGTTTTTAAGCGATGGGGGTATGGTCAGGTGTGACAAAGTTGTACGTCAGTGTGTATGGGTACTATAACATCTTTGTTTCATTACGACTAGCATCAACATATAATGCCAACGTTATATCCTAACCCATATGCAAGAAGGTACACCAGACATATATATGATGTACAAACAAGCATAAAAAAAATGCTCAAAGAGCTTCAAGGACGAGATTCATCCTTGAATAATATATGTTATGTGTAGTAGATTAAATGTATTGTTGACACATTATCAAAAATATTCTTTTGTTATGTGCATGTAAATTGGATGAACTTTTGGCATGTGTTATTTAAAATATATTTTTTAAATTTTTGTTAGAGAAAATATTTTGTTTTGTTAGATAAAATGAATCTATTACATTTAGACACGTTTAGTAGCCACACTTATTTTTGGTGAAAAATCAATAAAAAAACACTAAGAACAAGTAAGCATAATGATTAGGGCATGTTTTCAAAGTAAATTAACTTTTCAAATGTTGATAAAACTATGTTAAAAATGATACCTTTTAAGTAAACTTTATCCTACATAAAATGATAATTTTGTGAGGCAAAAGATGACCCTAAATATAATTTATCTTATAATAAGATGGCGTAAAGGGGAAAAGATGGTTGTATATGTGATTTTATCTTAAAATAATGTGGTCTACATGGATAAATTTCTCCTCCTTTTCTAAATGTTTTGGACCATTGTCCATCTATTGGAGCACAAACGTTTTTCATTTCTTATAGGTTATTATGTTTTTCTCAATATTTTCCCTCACCCCCATACTCATAATATGTTTTTCTCAATATTTCCCCCCATGTGCCCACCCTCATTATGAAGGTAATGAGGGTGGGGGTGGGGTGAAATATTGAGAAAAATACAATATGTTTTATTTCCCTCCAACCTCCACCCACCCACATATATGTTATGTTTTTTTTCAATATTTCCTCCAACCCCTACCCACCCACATATAATGAGGGTGAGGGTGAGGGTGAGGGTGGTGGAATATTGAGAAAAACAAAATATGTTTTATTTCCCTCCACCCTCACCCTCATATATGTTATGTTTTTCTCAATATTTCCTGTCACCCCCACCCACATATAATAAGGGTGGGGGTGGAGGAAAATATTGAGAAAACACAATATGTTTTATTTCCCTACACCCCCACCCTCATATATGTTATGTTTTTCTCA
>SNQJ01S0006595.1:115591-132663 GCA_010110895.2 Picea sitchensis | reverse complement strand
TTTTTTTAAAGATGAAGATATAGATGAGGATTTTGTTGTGTGTATAGATGCATGCAAGGAAGGGCTTGGTGGATCCTTATGCAAAATGGACATGTAATTTGTTATGATTCTATAAAATTGAAAGAGCATGAAATAAATTATTCTACACATGAATTAGAGTTGGAATCCATAGTACATTCTTTCAGGATGTGGAGGAAGTAAATTTGAGTTGCGGATAGAGCATGGTGGTTTGAAATACTTGTTTGAGTAGTCAACACTAAATTCTATAAAAACTAGATGGATGTAATTTCTCAGTGAAAATAATTTTGATATCAATCACATAAAATGAAAAGAGAACAAGATGGCTAATGCACTCAACAGAAGGGTGCATAAAATGCATGCTACAACCATTAGTATGTATAGGACTTATTTAAAATATAGAATTCTATAGGATGTAACAATAAATGAACATTATGTTCAAGTTAAAGAAAGATTACGATAGAATTATATACAACAAAAATATAAGGATTACAATATGGAACATGGTGGAATCCTATTATTTTGAAAAATGTTTATGTTCCCAATTATTAGAAATTGAGAAATTTAGTTCTACAGGAGATGCATAATGTTCCATATGTTGGACATCCATGATATTAGAAAACTATTACAACTGTAAAAAAACAATATTTTGGCCTGATATGAAGAAAGACGCCACTAATTATTTGGCTAGATGCATGGAATGTCAAAATATAACGGATGAACACAAACATCGAGTAAGATTGTTGCAACCATTTCCCATTCCTTATTGGAAATGGGAAGTCAATACTATCGATTTCAATACTAAATAGGATAGGACATCAAGGCAACATGATTCCATCATGGTAGTAGTGGAAAAACATACAATGGATGCGCATTTATTTCACGTGAAAGAAACTCATAAGGAAACCAATATTGTAGAACTTTATATGAGGGAAATTGCAAGGCTACATGGTGTGCCTAAGGTAATAGTGTCAGATCAAGATCCAAAGTTCACTTTAGATTTTTTGAAGGGGTTTTTTAATGGATTTTGGACAAATTTGAATTTCAATACAACATATCACCCATAGTCAAATGGAGAAATAGAGAGAATTAATTGTATAATTTAAGATATGTTGAGAATGTATGTAATAGACAAGCCTTCTGGGTCGAAGGACTATATCCATTTACTTGATTTTTCCTTCAATAATGGGTATCAAGTTTCATTGATGATGAGCCCATTTGAAGCATTATATGGCATAAAATTTAATACACTAGTAAGTTGGGATAATCCAGTAGACACAACCATGATTGGGCTGAAATTGCTAAAGGAAATGGAAGAATAGATGGTAAAGATCAAGAAGAATTTTAAAGTTGAAAAATATTAGAAGAAAATATATGTTGATAAAAAGAGAACACAAAGATAATTCAAAGTGGGAAAGCATGTGTTTATAAAATTTAAATCCAAGAGAAGCTCGTTGAAATTGAGAAGTTGCCAAAAATTGGCAATGCAATATTATGGGCCTTTTGAGGTCCTAGAAAAGACAGGACCATTTGCATACATTCTAGCATTACCTACATTTATGAAAATCAATAATGTGTTCCATGTGTCTTTATGAAAAGAGTGTGTACCTAATCCTAATCATGTGATTGATATGAATGTGATCTACCTGGAACATGAAGGGGACTTCCAGGTGGAACCACTGCACATCCTAGACCATAAATTGAAGGTACTCAAGAAAAAATCCATCGGATTGGCAAAGGTTCAATGGAATGGTTACAATCCTAAATATTCTACATGGGAGCACGAGGAATCCTTGCGAGAAGAACACCCACAAAATTTTGAAAAAATTCTAGAAAATTGAATGTACAATTGTACATAAGCGAATCAAGACTCCATTTTGAAAACTGAAGTTCCTGGAACCAAAAGTATGATATTTCATGTCCAATCGATCTGTGGGTTGAGGGGAAATGAAGTTATCTTTTGGAATTGTTGTGTGATTCATTAAGTTCCAGAATTATCGAGTATTTTGATGTAATGTTTTTATATATATCAATGTGTAAACTATATGGTTATGTACAATGAGGACAATGAAGTTTGTAGGGGAAGGGGAATGTAACATCCTTATTTTCAAACCCCAAAATAGCAATGTATATCATATATATAGTAGATGGATGAGAGCCAAGTGATGTGTATTGTAAATATAGCGTATGGTCGAGAGATAAAGTGATGTAATATGTAAATGATGTAAATTGAATATAAGGAGTAAAATGTATCGCCGGATGAAAATGGACACAGATGGAGATTTGGGGGATAAGTATCCATAAGAGGGTAAGGGGTCCAAGTGGAAGACCTACCCATGTCTATTAAACCAAAACCCATTTCTTATTTCTTTCTAAATTATACTTACCATGAACCTTCCATTAGTTGTTGAGTGTTCTAGATCCCAATCATCGAATTCATGTAAGAGGATTTGTGTGGGAGTCAGTTCCCATAATTACTGAGAGCATGGGGTATGATTATAATCATATTGGGGAAGAGTGCAAGTCAAGAAAGAAAGAAAAAGGGAGGAAATTTGTATGGGTGGTAGACCATAATTATGCATTCATGTTTTTGCATAGAGAGTGTTTTTTACATGGAGTTTTATGGTCAACAATGGTGTTTTGAGTGTGGAATATTGAAGGTAGATATTGTGGGAACGTTTGGTTTTTGTTTAAAGATATAATTTCATGGATAAAGAGGTTTTGTTCCTGGGCTTAATGAGTTGTTAGAATTTTTCCAAGGAAGCACACATTTTATTGTTGGGTGAATTTGTTTTTGTAGATGTGGAATTCCTAAAGTCCCAACAAGAATAATTCCTATCCAACCTATGTTGGAAGCCCTATAGGGGAGTGGAAAGGCTTGAGGGATTGTGAGTATTGAAGGGGGATTCCATCCCTTTGGTTGTGCAGGTTGAGGGGAGGAGAGTTGATGGATTGGAATCAACTATGAGAATTAAATGTTGAGAAGGGAACATTAGTTGGCCTTGGGGAATTTAGCCGACCTTAGGGACCCTTATCTCTTGTGGATTCATAACCCCATCTGAGGGGTGTCTTTCTATTCAGAATTGGAAGAACGGGGCTATAGTTGGGAGGGATTTCCATCCTCTATAACTAGTTACACATTTTATAATATAAGTGTTCTTATTTGGAGTGTTTACTCGTGTATATTGTTGATATAGCTATTGTGAAATTTACTCTAAAATATATTTGATTATTATTTCTTGTTGTGAGAATAATGCCGCATTTAAATCCCTATTTATGTGGATAAATGTTTTTGTATGTTAGTTTTTTTTATCACAATACGAGTAATTATATTTATGTATCTATTGAGTATGGACAACTGAATGAACTTGAATGTCATGTTGTGTTTGAATTTCCCATTTATATTTAAAATAACAATTATTTGTTTGGTCGTTTTAGCAGTGACATGACCTCGCTGGGGGTTGGGTACAGTACATCCAAGTCTTCCACAATATTATAGTTGTGGGTGGCTTGTGAATTGGGATTAGATGTTCTACATTAAAGAACTCCCTTCGTGGGGCAAAGAGACATGTCAAAGAATGGATTCTCCATTTGAAGAGGGCCACCAGGCTGTGATGAAGATGTTGATTCATGAAAAAAATGAGTAGGATCTAAAGTGTCACAGTTCTTAGCTAAAGTTTGAAAATTGATCGTTTGACAACACATGAAAATTGAGGAATTCAAGTAAGAGTCCTTATGATGAGGGGTACCTTCCATGCCCCATTTCATAGGGGAAATATTTGTTGCAACCACATGATGAGGTTCAGGGGGAAAATGACGATTTCAGTAAAAAAGATATTGAGGGGAATTTTGATGTACCAAATAGTGATGGATCTCATCCTTCCTAGGACATTGAGGAGTAGGTTGGTCGTCCTAACAAATCACATGGTTAAATCAACTTTTATTTTACTCTTTTGTGGCCACTCTTGATTTTTTGGGTGGGAGTAGTCCCTTTCTCAGTATTGAAATTTTTCTTTTTATTCCTCTTCTTCTTTCCTCTAGGTTGCTGAGAATTATTCAATTGTGTGGATTGCATTGAATTCACCTCATAGGTATGAGTAGGGATCATGGAATTTTGATCATTAGAGCTAGAATCTAATGGGTGTGATGAAATAGACATGAGTCCCATCTAGTCAAATAACTAGTTCACAAAAGCATGGGATACATAACCAACCACACTGTCAACATGGGGTCATAACTTTAGAATCTTAGGATGTATCAACAACCATGGAGTATCTGTGATAATGTCATAAAGAGTAACCTAATGAGAGTAGATCAAATGTAAGTTTTGGAAACACATAATGGTTTTCTCCTCGATACTCACCCCAACCATGGCTACATCCATAGAAATGGTTGGAAGGAGGGATTCGGTGAACCACTCCATAAAGAGATTATTTGGGATATGGGTATTCATCATCCTGCACCCTCTCTTACACTCATGTATATGATCAGAAACATGGATGGTGGTGTATTGACAAAGTGATGTTAGGAGATCCATTCTTATCTCGTACCGTATGGGTAACTGGTAATGCATTAGAAATGCCATTGCAAGTCATTAAATCTTTTAAAGGAAGCACCTTATAACTCAATATACCACCTGGTGGAACTTCTTGTCAAGGATATTTAGAAAACATGTAACCTCACACTATCATCCATCAAGGAATTGGATTAGCACCACAAGTGATATATCATGATCTGTGTGGCACAGTCTTATCTCAACTTTCCATCGAATTTTTGCATGTCTAGCAATATCTTGGAAGGCATGAACAACTATGAAGGGTGATCAGATAGAAGGAAAATTTTCAAACATGACAAATCAGGTAAGTCTAATGTTGCGAATAAAGGAATCTGTGTATGAGAAAATGAGTACTAGGAGGGAGATAAAGTCTCTATTATCATAGATGAACCTTCTGGTCACCCTACATTTTTATTACCTAAGGTTTGAGGTGTTCCTGAACAGGGAGCAGCTATAGGTGTGGCGGTACCTATGGGAGCATGATTACTCCTAACACAAAATTCACCCCCAAGGGGATTTCCCCCGGGGGTAGGTGTAGACCCTAAATAAAAATTTCTCCAAACATTAGTCATAGGTGAGAACCCCCAAGAATTGAAGGTATTTTCGAAGGGAAATCATCCCCACTATTAAAAATTTCCCCCAAGGGATGTTCCCCTGGGGAAATATATGATAAACTATGGGAAGTTGAACCCTCCTGACATGTTGCTTCCCCTATATTGACTAGGGACAACCCCAAAATCACTAGTTATATTCCATCTAAAAGGTAGACTAAACCTTGACAATGTTAGGCCTCTCATAGGAATGGTGGAGGTGGAAGGAACTCCACCCCCAATGTTGAAACCAAGGCTCGTCCCCCACTAGAAAAAGATTCATAGGAATTAGAATGGATGGGATGGGAATGGAAAATTAGGTAGACTAGAGGATGAAAAGAAAGACATCACTGGTTTCCCCTAGATTGAGGGACCCATATAAAAATGCCTAGATGGTGTAGGTATAATGGTTTTTAGGTAAGGTAATCTAGACATCAGAGGGATGCCCCGAGTCCCACTTATGTATGGGATTGATGGTTCAATGACACTGGATGGAACACTTGGTCCTGACATGGTGTGATGATAACTAAACAAAGAAAAAGTTTCACTAAAATGTTCCCTTACCATGATAATTATGGGTGTTTCAAGATAAGTCAAAGGAGAGTTAAAGTTTGGTGGAATAATTTCATCGACCACTTCCACTTCAAACAAACTTGTCTCCTTTAACCAAATATGGGACTCTTCATATTTGTGATCACTTCTCTCACACTACTTGAGAGGTGGTTGTACCTTTTTTATTATTTCTAGTCCTTGTAATCGATGAGACTGACACAATAATTCAACCACGGTGAAAGTAACATGTGGAAATTAAACACAATCTAAGCTAAGGTTAATCTAGAATTGGAATCAAACAACACATTCCTACCAAATCGATAACAATAGGAAGAAAACCAATGGCTTAGAGGGGATTCCAAAAACCATCCCTCTAGTGGAGATGAAGTCCCCACAAGATTGGTTAGCAAAGGTATGATGATAAGCTATGATGATCGAAGTGAAAAAACCCTGACTAGTGAAATCACCCTTTACTAAGGCGAGAACCTTCCAGGAGGACTAATATCATGAACATATATCTACTCCGGGTAATACATACATGTCCCACATGTAGTCACCTATATAGGCTACCTAGGAGTAGTCACTGAGGTTACCACCTCACAATTAATGACCGAGCGAACAATCACAGGTCTGACCACACGTAAGGGTAGTGTAACTAAGCCTGAAGATTTGAAGGATCTACCTCACAGAGAGGAATGGCACCAATGAAACCCCAATATACATAGTAATCAAAGAGATACAACAAACGACGAAGCAAGCAGAGAGGGGTAATATCCCTACTTGCCCCGATGCGACCTCATACTAAACTATTTTGTTAGAGGAACTTCTCAATACATTGGTTTCAAAAATGGATTTGACACTCTTTAATGACTCTAGGTTTCGTTTTGGTGGCCTTGTAGAGTTTACTCTCCAATCATATTCCAAGACACTAAGGCTATCTAATGTTGGTTCACTAAGAAATAAATTTATATAATAGATTTTAGATTACACAATTCTTTTTATGTTTGTTGGTTATGTCAAATGGAAATGAATGAAACCCTTCATGGTGTTTATGACTCTTGACCGAACCAAGCAATTCAAAGATGCCAATGAAATTTGTTCACTTCAATGAATTCTAGCTAGGGGAGGGAAACAAGATTTTTCCTTTTCTTTGTAAACTTCACACTGCGGTCCTCAAACACCAAGCAACCATGCAAACAATTTAGATACAAAATTATTGTAAAATTTCAAACCAAACACTTCACCGATGCACTTTTGTTCTAATGCTTCAAAATCTTGTATGCATGCAATTTTTATTTTTATTTTTTGAAATCTAATGCAAACTTTTCTTAATCTAATCAAGAACACAATATTCAAACATAAAACTAACAAATCAACAAGAAGAGGGTAGTGTGATATTGGTAGTGATGCCCCCTGCCATACTCCAATGTCTACATTGGATCTTGATGCAGGAGCATCGACAACTCGTCGAGCGAGCCAGCGGGAAAGTGGGAGACAGCTGGACAGTGCCAACACCAAATTTTGAAAAACCTTGATATTGTTGCACAAACATTAATGTATTGACTTTATGAAGCGCACTTGTATATGTAAATGGACCTTGAGCGGATAGCTCTCATCCTTAGGTAGATAAGGCATTTAATAGATTTAATGTAAAGTAGATAGAACATTTATTTCTAGATTTGATAGCTTTAGAACTCGAGAGGGAAACGGGATATAGACACCCTCCTTTGTACATTGTAACATATTGAGAAGCATTATTATCAAGCATTCTGAAGAGAGAGAAGCAGAGAACTGTGTAAAGAACTTCCATGTACAGATATTGAATTAATAGAAGAAATCCTTGATTCAATTCCATGGTTGTGTTATTCTCTGTGTCTTGTTGATATTATGCTCATGAATGTTCGCTTCTTGTCATACATTTGCTTTTATAGGCTATGTATGTGATTTCATGGTTGAATTGGAAGATTATGAGAACAAGGAGTTATTTTGAATTGTTTCTCTATCTTGAATCAGAGAATTCCTGCAAGGAGTGCAGTTGAATTTGTCCGCAAGGAGTGCCTGACTGCAGGGTTCAAGCGGAGAAATCTTTTGATCTAAGTTCTCAGAAGTGCAGGTTGGCATCGGAGCCGTGCAAGGCATGCGCAGGCTGGAAGAAGTCTCAGAGTTGGGATTCTGAGCAAGGGATCGAAGGACTGCCGCTGCAGGTGTGCGCAAAGTCGTGAAGACTTCAACACTTAGCATGATTGAATATTTTCCACAAGGAGTGCGTGCAATAGCTTCTTCCTAAGGGAGTTGAAGTTGTCGAAGCTTAGGAGGGATAGGCCTTCAAGTTTGTTGAAAGGCAGCAGCGAGAAGAGATCTACGCGAGCAGGTGGACGGAGGAGTTGCAGGCTGGCGAGTGGTTCATAGAGAAAGATACCTCTTATTCGAGGATTTTGCAAGAAGGAACATGGATGTAAATTTTACAGTGCAGACAGAAGGAAGTCAAAGCTCAGTTGAACGAGAGCCGTAAATCAGGATCTCGAGGAGCGCAGAACTATTCGCGGATCGGCTATCGGTGCATCGGGAGTTCGCAAGGTAACACTCCTATTTTTTGTAAAGGAAATCGAGAGATCGCGAGAAGCGAAATTTCGACGATTTATTTTATAGCGTGGGCCATAGACTGGTGACGTGGCAGGTGATATCGGGACATCGAGATCTCGTGAGTTGAAAGACAAATAGTTGGAGGTTCGAGTCGCGAGACGCGAGAGTCGGAAGACGCGATAGGGCAATATCGACATCTTGGAACATCGGGACTCGAAAGGTGGAGTACCGAGTGTTGAGAATCGCGAGCGGCGAAGTTGCGATAGTGCGAAGCCGCGATAAAGTAAAAGACCCGAGAAAGCGGGAGGAGATCGGGACATCGAATCTCAGGGATCCGAAAGCTTAGCATTCAACTGTTGAACTCACTAGTTCATGAGTGCCAAATCCTCGAAAGGAAGAAGAGGGGATCGAGAGAAAAGAGAACCTGTGGGGTGCAGAATTCCCGATTTGGAATTGAAGAGCCATTGAGTTCTTCGGGCCGAGGAGATGAGAAGGTCCTGGTGAGGCGATCGTATTCCGAGGAGTGCGGTTGGCGTCAGAGTGGTATCAGAGTGGGATTTTTCTTTGCTTTCTGTAGCAGAGAAGAAGATACATCATGCCATTAAGAAGAGAAAGGCAGTCACCAGACCCAGAAGATAGGGAGGTGCGAAGAAGAGGTAGGCCAACAGGAAATGCAGAAATGGAGCGGCAGATGAGAGATCTCCGAGAAAGACTCGAGGAGATGGAGACTGCACAAAGACGCGGAGTTGGTGCAGGGGATCTTAGTGATTCCAAGGTTGAAGAAGGAGCTGGACATGAGGAATAAGTCACAGCAGAAGATGCATCGACCGAGAGTTTGATGAAAGCCATCGAAAGGATGGGTGCGAAGGCGAAAATGGACATTCCAGTCTATGAAGGGAATTTGGATGCAGAAGAGATTTTAGACTGGATAAGAGCTGTTGATACATACTTCGATTATGAAGATGTGGAGGAGGATAAGAAAGTCAAGCATGCAATTACGCGCTTGAAAGGACATGCAGCGTTGTGGTGGGACGAGCTACAAGATGATAGGCACTGCAAAGGCAAATAGAATATCAAAAGCTGGGATCGAATGATCGCGAAGATGAAGGCGAAGTTCATCCCAAGGGATTACCAAATCACTCTGTTCAAGCGAATGCAGAACCTGAGACAGAAACTGATGATGGTGAAGGAGTACACTGAAGAGTTTTACAGGCTCAACATCAGAGCAGGTCATCAGGAAAGCGATGATGAGAAGGTGGCGAGATATCTTAATGGTATGAGATACGACATTCAAGATGAGTTAAGCATGCTTACCATCCGAACGGTGGAAGATGCTTACCAATTGGCTCTGAAAGCTGAAGAGAAGCTAAGATGAAAGCAAGGTCAGTGAGGGCGAGGCAGAAGCCAACCAAGATGCAAAGCAGTTGCCCAGGAGAGAACTCAGAAGCCCAAGGAGGAGTGGAGATGTGGTTCATGATGGAAGGATGAACACATATACTTTAGAGAAGGATGGGAGGACACACAAGTTGCTTCCGATAAAGGATAAAGAGGTGAAGCCAGAAGTAACCAGCACAATACTTCTCATGAGTGGGAAGGAGCTTCTCACAGAGATGGAGAAGAAGGAAGATCCACAATTCTTTGTGGTCAGAAAACCGAGGATTTTTCTGACTAGCACAAGAGTGGATGCTTTGCCGGATGATATTCAGGAACTACTGGGAGAGTTCGCTAATATCGTAGTAGACGAATTACCTCATTCGTTACCACCGATGAGAAGTGTGAGTCACCATATAGACCTCATACTAGGATCAAGTCTTCCAAATAAAGCCGCGTACAGGTTGACGCCGTAGGAGAATGAGGAAGTAAAAAGGCAGGTCCAAGATTTGATGGACAAAGGACTGGTCAGGGAGAGCTTGAGTCCATGTGCTGTACCGACAGTGCTTAGTCCGGAAAAAGACGGAGGCTGGAGGATGTGTACCGACTCAAGAGCGATAAACAAGATAACCATCAGGTACAGATTTCCACTGCCGAGAATGGATGATCTGATGGATTGCCTAAGTGGGGCAAATTATTTTTCAAAAATTGATCTGAAAAGTGGATATCACCAGATTCGCATGAGGGAAGGAGATGAATGGAAGACAACATTCAAGACAAACGAAGGTTTGTACGAATTGTTGGTCATGCCGTTTGGTTTGACAAACGTGCCGAGCACATTCATGAGACTGATGAATGAAGTCCCGAGGGAATTCATCGGGAAATTTGTAGTTGTATACCTAGATGATATATTGATCTACAGTAAGACAAAGGCTGAACATCTGAAGCATTTGGCCATCGTGATGAGAAATCTACAGTAGGAGAAGTTGTTGATAAACATGAAGAAGTGTTCATTCATGAAAACAGAGCTCATATATTTGGGTTTTGTCATATGGGCGAATGAGTTGAAGATGGATCCAGAGAAGTTGAATGTGATAAAGAATTGGCCATCACCCAGAAGTGTCTTCGAGGTGAGGAGTTTTCATGGTTTGGCTAGTTTCTACCGAAAATTCATCAGGAATTTCAGTGTAATTAGTGCAGCGATGATGGACACAGTGAAGAAGTGGCATAAGACTTTTCATTGGACAACAGAGGCTGAGAAGAGCTTCAATCTGTTGAAGCGAAATATCACAGAGCAACCAGTGTTGGTGTTACCTAATTTTCAGAAGACATTTCAGGTGAAATGTGATGCCAGTGGGTATGCCATAGGAGCGGTCCTGAGTCAGGATGACAGGCCAGTTGCCTATTTCAGTGAGAAGCTGGATGACGCGAAGCTGAAATACTCCATGTACGATAAGGAATTTTACGCCATCATACAGGCGTTGAAGAAGTGGAGGCATTACTTGATCCCAAAGGAATTTGTATTATACAGCGATAATCATGCATTGCAGTTTGTGAGTCAACAAGATAAGTTGAATCAGAAGCATGCAAAATGGGTAGAGTACATGCAAAATTTTACATTTGTGATCAAACACATTTCAGGGACTGCTAACAAAGTGGTTGATGCTTTGAGTAGGAAATGTTTGTTGTTGCAGGAGTTCCGAGTCAAAACATTGGGTTTTGAGAATTTGAAGAACATGTATGCAGGAGATGCGGATTTTGGGGAAGTGTATGAAGCATCTGAGAATCCCATTCTTAGGGATCAGAGCCCATGGATAGATTTCATGATCCAAGAGGGATTGTTGTTCAGAGGCAACCAGTTATGCATTCCAGATTGCTCCATGAGGGAGAACCTGTTAAAAGAGAAGCATAGTGGAGGCTTGGCAGGACACTTTTGTCACGATAAGACGTTCGCGAAACTGAGCGAATCATATTTTTGGCCAGGCATGCGAGAAGATGTCAAACGGTTTGTTGACAGGTGTCGAATTTGTGAGCATTCGAAGGGGAGAAAGCAAAACGTAGGGTTTTATCAACCATTGCCTATACCCGAGAGGCCATGGGAAGCAATAAGCATGGATTTTGTATTGGTTTTTCTGAGGACACAGAGAGGGGTTGATTCCATCTTTGTGGTGGTGGACAAGTTTTCTAAGATGGCACATTTCATTCCATGTCAGAAGACCAACGATGCGACACACATCGCAAATTTGTTTTTTAAAGAGATTGTTAGACTCCATGGATTGCCGAGAAGTATTGTTTCGGACAGGGATACAAAGTTCATAGGTCATTTTTGGAGGACGCTATGGAAGAATCTAGGAACTAAATTGGCATTTAGTTCTTCTTATCACCCTCAGATGGATGGGCAGACGGAGGTGGTTAACCGGAGTCTGGGAGATTTATTGAGAAGCTTGGTGACAGAGCACCACAGTAGTTGGGACAATGTGTTGCCACAATCCGAGTTCGCATACAATGATTCACTGAATCGGAGTACAGGAAAGAGTCCATTTCAGGTTGTATATCGGATGCAGCCAAGAGGAGTTTCTGAATTGCAAGATTCAGAACAGACTGCGACTAGCAGTGCTAGTGCAGAAGAATTCGCTGAGGCGATGTAGGAACTTCACAGTCAGGTGAAGCAGTGACTGATGAAATTGAACCAAGAATATAAGCGTAGAGCAGATCAGCATCGGAGACAACTTCAATTTGAAGTTGGCGATTTAGTTCTGGCGCATCTGAGGAAAGAAAGGTTCCGAAGGGGAACATATAATAAACTCAAGATGAAGAAAATCAGACCATGCAGAGTCCTGAGGAAATTTGGGGAGAATGCATACGAGATTGAGTTGCCAGATGGCATCGGGATATCTCCAATTTTTAATGTCTCAGATTTATACCCATAGAAAGCTGGAGAAATAGAGACTGGAACTAGGGAACTGGTGATCCAGTGGCAGAAGCAATTACCAGTTGCAGACAATCCGCAGATGGAATGCATACTGGACAAGCGAGTGGGTAGGAAGACCAGGCGAAAGCAGTATTTTGAATATCTGGTCAAGTAGAAGAATCACCCAGTGGAGGATGCTAGCTGGGAAACTGAAAAAGTGATACAGAAGCATGGGCACACAGCGCAGGATCTCATGGACAGGAGCCCATGAAAATTTTCAAGCGAGGGAGTATGATGCAGGAGCATCGACAACTCGTCGAGTGAGCCAACGCGAAAGTGGGAGACAGCTGGACAACGCCAGCACCAAATTTTGAAACAACTTGATCTTGTTGCGCAAACATTAATGTATTGACTTGATGAAGTGCACTTGTATATGTAAATGGACCTTGAGCGGATAACTCTCGTCCTTAGGTAGATAAGGCATTTAATAGATTTACTGTAAAGTAGATAGAACATTTATTTCTAGATTTGATAGCTTTAGAACTCGAGAGGGAAATGGGATATAGACACCCTCCTTTGTACATTGTAACATATTGAGAAGCATTATTATCAAGCATTCTGAAGAGAGAGAAGCAGAGAACTGTATAAAAAACTTCCATGTACAGATATTGAATTAATAGAAGAAAGATTTGATTCAATTCCATGGTTGTGTTATTCTCTGTGTCTTGTTGATATTATGCTCATGAATGTTTGCTTCTTGTCATACATTTTCTTTTATAGGCTATGTATGTGATTTCATGGTTGAATTGGAAGATTATGAGAACAAGGAGTTAGTTTCAATTGTTTCTCTATCTTGAATCAGAGAATTCTTGCAAGGAGTGCAGTTGAATTTATCCGCAAGGAGTGCGTCACTGCAGGGTTCAAGCGGAGAAAGCTTTTGATCTAAGTTCTCAGAAGTGCAGATTGGCACTGGAGCCGTGCAAGGTGTGCACAGGCTGGAAGAAGTGTCAGAGTTGCGATTCTGAGAAAGGGATCGAAGGACTGCTGCTGCAGCTGTGCGCAGAGTCGTGAAGACTTCAACACTTAGCGTGATTGAAGATTTTCCGCAAGGAGTGCATGCAATAGCTTCTTCTTGAGGGAGTTGAAGTTGTCAAATCTCAGGAGGGATAGGCCTTCAAGTTTGTTGAAAGGCAGCAGTAGGAAGAGAGCTGCACGAGCAGGTGGACGGAGGAGTCGCAGGTTGGCGAGCGGTTCATAGAGAAAGATACCTCTTATTCGAGGATTGTGCAAGAAGGAACGTGGACGTAAAGTTTACAGTGCAGACAGAAGGAAGTCAAAGATCTGTTGAACGAGAGCCATAAATCAGGATCTCGAGGAGCGCAGAACTATTCGTGGATCAGCTATCGGTGCATCAGGAGTTCGCAAGGTAAGACTCCTATTTTGCGTAAAGGAAATTGCGAGATCGCGAGAAGCGAAGTTTCGACGGTTTCGTGTATAGTGTGGGCCATAGACTAGTGACATGGTAGGTGATCTTGGGACATCAGGATCTCGTGATTTGAGAGCCAAATAGTTGGAGGTTCGAGTCACGAGAGTCGGAAGATGTGATAGGGAAATATCGGCATCTCGAAACAACGGGACTCGGAAGGTGGAGTATCGAGTATCGAGAATTGCAAGCGGCAAAGTTGCGATAGTGCGAAGCTGCGATAAAGTAAAAGACCCGAGAAAGCAGGAGGAGATCGGGACATCAGATCTCAGGGATCCGAAAGCTTAGCATTCAACTGTTGAACTCGCGAGTTCGCGAGTGCCGAATCCCTGAAAGGAAGAAGAGGGGATCGAGAGCGAAGAGAACCTGTGGGGTGCAGAATTCCCGATTTGGAATTGAAGAGTCGTCAAGTTCTTCGGGCCGAGGAGGCGAGAAGGTCCTGGTGAGGCGATCGTATTCCGAGGAGTGCGGTTGGCATCAGATCTCAACCAAAAACTCACAAGGAATGGATCTTAGCAATGAAAACTCTAATCACAAAAGAAAAATCAACCAAATGAAACTATCAATCACTCCAAAATATGATTTTAGATACTAAAGTTCACAAGCAACACTTCAATGCAACTTTGAAAAGAGGTCCTAAAATGCTCCAAAAGGGATGATCGAAAATTAAGATTTTATTTTTATTTCTTATGCCATGAAAATAACAATGAAAAAAAAACTTTCAAATCTAAGTTATAAAGGTTCTCTTTCCCAAGAATATGGACCCTAGGCTTCATGGGAAAAAAACAAGAAAAATTTAACAAAAAACATATTTTTTTTCACCTTAGAGGCCTTTTTTTCTTGACCCTATCAAGGTAGTTGTGGGTCACCCTTCACTCTACTAAAGACTAGCTGTGGGTTGTCATTTTTGTAACCCGCAACAATACTAGTAGTACTTATGAAATTTTTCCTCATCATGGCTCAGATGACATGAAACAAGTGGCTCATTGTTGTACACTAATAGTGGAATAGGTGACTACTTCAAAAAAATTGAAAGAAAAAGAAAGATCTATGCCATATCCAATAAGATCTGATGGATCCAATATCTAAGAGAGTAACACAAAAGACATAAACTAAATCAAGAACAAAAACAAAGGATAATTGGTAATCAATTCTAAAATAGAGAAGAATAAAAGATCCTTCCTTAGTGGAGTCTCCATTTATGTTACAGACAAATATCACCAATATGGTAAGTTAGATCTCCCTAGGATCTGTTTACTAATCCTAGACAAAATGTGGAGCAAAACTTCTAATTGTTCTTCCTAGATCTAAGGGAATTCATTTCCTTTTAACCAAGAGGGGTGGTGATCATATCTTTGAATCGATGATTGTCCTCACATATCTGATTGATGTATCTCTTGAGATCCAACTCTAGCTCCTACAATCTACTTCCTGCACAAAAGGAGACAAACAACTACCGATCAACTTTCTCTTATAGTGTTAGGAAATCCAAATCTAGTGGAACTCTCTTGATCTATGCAACATGAGTCCATATATGAACATTTATAAACAAGATACAAACATATTAAGGATAAAACTAGTGATATGTTCATTTCAATTTGCAAGGAATACATCACATATCATACATTAGGTGTAGATGCATCCTCATTGGCCCCGTGCTCCTTGGTCCTCCCCAAATTCTCAATCAAACTAGGAAATATGATGGTGGTTGTTGTAGAATGGAGAAGCTCCTCTGTATTTGGACATCATAAATCTACAAATGATTCTCCCTCTTCATGCTCAACACTTTCCTTCTTTATATAGATCCTTGGAAGAGGCTTGGGAGAGCTTCTATATATTCTAAAGATGAATGGATACTCAAATGATGTTAGTTCCAAACTTGATTTCATGAAGAACCAAATCATCCCTCGCTTACCTCTTCGAAACTCTATGAATCTAGAAGGTTGCAGAGGTTGTCACTTGTTACACTATAGTGACGATCGTTGCTTCTTGTGCCATGTATGACCCATGACGATCCTAAAAAATGACCAAAACCTAAGCTATAGATAAAATGACATCAACTCGTACAAAACTCCCAAACCATCAAAGAACATCCATGCTTGAGCTATGCTAAATTTTATTTATTTTTAAATAACTATCCTAAGAGTGGAAACTTTGTTTATTTTATTTACTCTTTATTCATTAGACACCTACTTTGTATCTTTTGGAATATTGGGCTATCTTTGTACTTAATATTTTTATTCCAATTTTTTAAACTTTTATAACCAAACATATGATTAAAAAAAAAGTGCATTTTACAGTTAATAATTAATTTTACATTTAATAATTAATAATGGATTGACTTCTTCATTAGATTCGGATGCAACCTATAATAGATTAGTTATTGTACATAATACATTTTAAAAATGTACACAACCAATTCCCTTATTTGTCTTTTTTTTATTTATTAAATATTGTCCATAACTTGTAATGATGTTTCAATGTATTTTCTACAAGAAAAGGATATTTTCATATCAAACTTAAGTACAAGATTAATTGATGAATCTTAAAAATGTAGGGTTTCAAGTAGACAAGTCACTTTTCTTACAAATCCTTATATATTAACTTAGGATCAAAATGTTTTTTAGGCTACATTTGTCATCAATCACGACATCATTATGTACGAGGCTATGTTGATAGGGTCAAATCTTATACACTAGTATACGAGAACCACTAAAATTTTAATTTATTTCTCAAGGAATAACTTGTTTTTTATTATTAAAAGACGTGTGAGTGTCATCATATGTGATATTTTCTCATTACTAGAGAGGGGGCAAGTGGCGCTTTAAAATATTCAATTTGGTCATTTGTTAACTAGTATATGTCAAATATTGAAATTTGATATCTTTTTGTCAAGGAATTATTTTTCCTTCCATCATTTCACGTTTACATATTTTGATTCTTAATCAAGTGTTGCATAACAATGTAGTTCCTACCTAAAAGTAACGGATTGATTTTACTATATATTTT